>MJUU01015384.1:72570-83165 GCA_002080025.1 Modiolus philippinarum | reverse complement strand
CCAAAAAGGTAAAAAAGTGAATAAATCAATGGAAATAAACCACATCCAATAACCCAAATATCAAGAAACTAAAATATTATAAGAAGACAAGGACAAGCCAATGACCAACATATTCCTGACTTGAGGACATAAATTCCGTTGACTATGATATCAAGCCTTCTTACATATGAAACTTCAATTGAAATACTTCTAAATAGATTTCGTATAACAACATCATCAATTATGAAAGAAGAACATGATATTGTGCAATGCCAAATATTGCCAATATGAAATATTGTTTAAATTTAGTTATGGTGTAAAGCATTCAGGAGATGATCAATACTTTTGCCAAAAAAAAAAAAAACATAAGTAAAGATTTAACAACAATGGTATATTTATATCCTTAATGAATAAGTTTGTTCATTCAACGGATTAATAAGTTTGGAAGGACAATTTTTGAATTTATGCGCTTCGTAAATGATATTTCCATAGAAGTTTAGATGTGTAGATATGGTAGATATAGCCGAAAATTTTGCACTACAAGAGAAAAATATGATACTAGGTTATTATTATTATTGCAAAATGGGATATTTGGAAATTTAGGTGTAAAGTAAAATTCGAAAATATTAGTGTTAGTTTTTATACGACCGCAAAAATTTTTGGGGTCGTATAATGGTATGGTGTTATCGTCGTTGTCACTTTTGTTTTTGGTTAATAACTTTAGTTTCACATGACCAATTCTTATGAAATTTTAACACAATATTCCCTGGCACAAAAGGAAGGCTTGGCATAGTTTTAGTCATTTTGGCCCCACATGTTTTTAAAAAGGGGGCCAAAAAGGGTTAAATTTGATGTTTTCACATATTTGACTGTAGAATCTTTATATCTTTATAATTTATTGGATATTGATGGGTTTCTTTCAGTGTCCTCCTGAGGAAATTTCCAATCAGTGGTATGCCAACGGATTTCACGTGGCATGTACCGTTCTCGAGATAAATTGGGCCTAAAAGGGGCGAATTTCAATTTTTTAAAATTTTTAGTCCGATTTTGATGCAGTTTTTTGCAGTGGATTCCTTATGAAAAATTAACACATCATTGCAACATTAGATTTTTGATAACTTGTTTCTTTTCCAAGCTATGAGGGCCCGACGGGGCAAAAATTGCAAACGTGCGGATTACATAAAATTGTATTTGTCATCCGATTTCAATGGGATTTTTTTCTTTAGATTCCTCTCATTGCATTCTTTCAGTAATATATCAATGGATTTGGCGTAGCTCCTACTGTTTCCGAGCTATAAGGGGTCAAGGGGGCCAAAATTGCAATTTTTGGAAATAAGTAAAATCTTTATTTTACATCCGATTTTGATGGGATTTTTCTTTTGATTCCTCTCAATGTAAGCTTTCAGTAGTATGTCAACAGATTTGCTGTAGTTCTTACGGTTTCCGAGCTCAAATGGTCAAAGGGGTCGAAATTGCAATTATTAGAATTAAATATGAGAAATCTTTATTTTTTATTGTAAGCTTTCAGTAATATGGCAGTATATTTTGCGTTGCTCTTCAGTTTCCAAGCTATAATGGGTCAAAGGGGCCAAATTGCAATATTTCAAAATGTGAAATCTTTATTTTTCTTTGGATTTCAACCTGAGTTTTTTCTTTGGATTTCTCTTGATGGTAGTAAACAGAATTTTTTAGCTCTTACAATATCCTAGTAATAAGGGATTAAAAGGGCTAATTTTTATTTTCACTAGTTTGTGTCCAGTTAATTTATGTGCCAAGGTCCTTATTGTGTCCAGCAAATTACTGTGTCCACATTCATTTTAGTTTACACTTGTACAAATTTCAGTGGTCGACATGCTGCGGTCGTATCATGCTGCGCTCGGCGTAGCCTTTTATTTTTAGATATTAAGAGATTTTATTTTTGAAAGAATTAAAGGTCAATCTTAATGTTGAACTGCAGATAAAGAATAAATCTAAATATAACAAAGATAATTATATCAAAGATGTATTAGTTATAATTAATTCATAAATATTTTGTGTAGTTATTTTATGTGATTTTTGAAAAAGTTAATAGATAATTGTAGAAGTGATTATTTTAATAATTAATTTTATTGTTATTATTTGTTTATGATAAAGTTGCGTTTATTACATGTTTCTTTATTCGTATGAAGCCAGTTTTATACAAGGGCTAGTTCAGAAAAAAAGACAACAAGCTAGCCAAATCCTTTAATTTCAGTTTCCGTTATATAGATGGTGTTCTTTCATTGAACAATCCTCAATTTAAGGATAACCTTCATCTTATATACCCAAATGAACTCGAAATTAAAAAGACCACTGATACATCATCATCAGCATCATACCTGGACCTATACCTCTACATTCACAACTCTGGACGTCTGAAAACAAAAGTTTACGACAAGCGTGATGATTTCGACTTTCCAATAGTGAACTTCCCACTTCTCCGGCATATGGCGTGTACATTTCACAACTCGTTCGCTATTGCCGTGCCTGTAGTTTGTACACCGATTTTGTGAACAGAGCGAAATTACTGTCTCAAAAACCTATACATCAAGGGTATGTTCAGCTACTGTTGCAACTGTCACTTCAGAAGTTTTCCGGTCGTCACCACGATTTTACAGACCATTACAATGTTTCTGTTTCACAAATGAGAACGGATATCTTTGGGTAAATCCAGAGTTTGTTACCGCACTGACTAACACCGACTGTGACAAAATCGGACTTTTCCCCGGCAGTGTGACGGGTGCCACGCGTGGAGCAGATCATGCTTACCCTTCCGGAGCACCTGATGATACCTCAGTTTTTATACACCGCGTACCTCGTCACAATTAGGGAGACGGAAGTGTGTAGCACGGGGATACGAAAACTGCATGAAGTGGCAGATACCAGGTCAGTCGGAGAAAAAGTCTTGATACAATTGTACGCGTTTTAGATGTTACATTCTAAATATTGCACGGAACAAAGTGACTATTTAGGAGTATTTTGAGACTAGTTTAGCCGCATTAATCGGCCTAGAAATTGGTGAACACGTCTGCAATATGAGTGTTGTCAGAAATGAAAGTAGCACCCCTTTCTCAGCCGATTTTGCAAAATTAAATGATAAATATAGATGTTTGTGTGCATACATGTCTTCCTATTGTTATTTTCCAGAGGAACAACAGAATATTTCATAGATCAAAGCCCTTGAAAGGGCATACGATCAAGAAGTCTCCATGAATGAAATGTGGCGTACGGGGAGACAAACCATGGTGCAGCTAGGGGATAATGGCCAAAAACAAAAAGATGTTATTGAAACGTTTAATTGACCATATTACAGCGCTATCATACTTTAATGATAAATTTGTGGTGGATTAACCAAATTAACTTCACGAATCTTATCTACATACGATTATTCATGAACGAAGTTGCAATTTCGCCCAATAGCTCAGTACATCTGTGCTGGCTAGAAACCCAGTTTTTGACATCTTATAACGTCCTAACTCTTAAAATGGTTTAAACTAAGCAGTATTTCTTCATATAAAGCTTTTCCTTATGTGATCTTGACTTTTTATTTATATCCTGTTGGTTGTTAGTTTCTAGATACGATAAGAAAGAACGTAGTGGACTGAGGGTTGCGTTATCATATCTTCAACGTTTTTTACATCCTTTGGTACCAAAAATGTTTTGACTTGATCTGCACTGATGACACATAAAATATCGAAAGTGCCATATGCAGATATTAAATTTACGGTAATCCTCTGACATTTTCACCCTTTCTGAGCCAACCATTTGACCTCATTATTAAAGGTAATCTGAACATTATTCAACATGGTGGTTTACGTAAAGATATATCCAAAGGCCCGAAATTCAGAGAGCCCCAACGTATCAACTGGTATCATAATTTCAAGATCATAATCGACGCAGTCAAAGAATACAACAGATCCTGGATCTAGAATGAACATGATGATAACATCAACACACTGTAAGAGGGGTTAAAGCTGTCCAGTTTTTAGTATAACGTAAAATACACAAATTGTAAACTGGGCTCAGGCATCTTGTCTTTCCTCCCTTCACGAAAAGTTTGTTGTCGTTCCTGCAGATAAAGCTTCAAACAATGCTGTGTTTGTGTGTAAAAACACTATCAAATTGCCTGATTCAAGAACTTGGTGTAGATGACAGTTAAGACAATCCCACATACAAAACTATTCATATGGATAGAAAGGAAATCCTGACTAATCTTGAATCTTTTGTTATGGCGTCATTAAACATTTCTACCAACAACAAAACTTACCATTTAGCTAGTTTGGACTGGACATCCAAACCTGTTAAATGTCCGTACAAACAACGGTACATTACCGGTTGTTCTGTTCTACCAAAGAACTGTCCATTACCTTAACAAAGATTTTGTCTGAATCGAAGGAAGGTCAGCAACGGTACTTTGATACTATTTACTCACGTAGTACCATTAATCGTGCGTGGATACTAAACAACTCAAAGGCTTGAAAACCTGGTCTCTTTCAAAGATTCACTCGTTTAAAACATTCTATTTTTTACACTTAAACTACTTTTCATCATTCTAAAACTTTGAGGATCGAGAAATTATTTACTTACAAAACAGGGCAAAACTTTAAATAATAGCCTTATGTAGTTTTAACCATTGGGTCGATGGCACTGCTGGTGGACCAGAGGTCCTCGAGGGTATTCACAAGCCCCCATAGGCAGACTTTTCTGACATGAAAATTATACCTTGCGTGTTATAGAAATTTACTGCTTTTATCAGAATTCTAACCACTTAAATCTATTTAGGCTTCATTCTATGTATGGCACTCTGTAAATGTCCTTAGTACTGGATTTGGCTTCCTATTACGATATTTATGGAAATGTGAGTACTTCTTTTTGTACTACTTTTGGATTATGGCTTTACATATATTTGATTTTATCATATAGAGGACGGTGAAAGATTGATAATTCTCAGTGAAATAAAAGTGATAATTAACTGTGAAATTATTTTCCATAATTTCACTCTAGGAAGTGACGTCACAATAGACGTCGTCAACGTTGTTGCTAAGTAAACGTCTCAGTGGATTAACATGGAAAACGTAGTTCACGAAAAAAATCTTAAATTAAACCATTAAATATACAAGAAGTGGTCTATATAATAAAAACAATAACTAATCCTAGATTCTGATTATCGAAAATATTCAACTCATGATCGAAAAACACTGTAATTCACTCATGCGCTGCGCGCATTCGTGAATTACTGTGTTGTTCGATCATTCGTTGAATAGTTTGCGATAATCAGAATCTCGGATTAGTTATAGTATAATTAATACTGCTGATGAGGTCACGTGTACAACATAACGACATTTACTGTTTTTATGCAACTTAGGTATTTTGTTTTGTAAACTTAGCATATACATATTTTACGAAAGGATATGGAGTAAATGAACATGAGACCATAACACATATGTTAACTCCAACTGCACTAATTTTAATGAGCTGTATGGCCATTTCGGAAATTTATTCCTCATCAGCAGCACTAGAACCCAAACAAAGGAAATCCATAATTTCAAAAAATGTTTAAATGCATAAAACCAAACGACATCCGAATAATCAGTAATATCAAATATAGCTAAGGACAAAACTACGATTGTGGGAGTTAATCCTGCGGTTTTAGAATTTACATGAATTTAGATAATAGTAATTAAACAAAGTGTACACATAAGATATTATCTCACGTACAAGTACACCATATCTAAGAAAAATAAAGAGCATACATCTCTACCACGGGGAATTGTTTTACATCTACATATTTTTCTAACAAGGTACCAGAAGGTTATATACGCTATAGGTAATCGGGATGTTTGAATTTCTCATTGACAACATTTGTTCTGTTTTGAGGTAAGATATTTCAACAGACGTTCGGCATTCCAGTTGGTCCAGTGGGTGTGAATAATGCTCCTCTCTCAGTTGACCCGTATATGTACACTAACGAAGAAGAATTTCTTAAAAATTTGGTCAAAGACAAATAAATAAATTAGATCCTTTAATTTCTCCTGAAGATCCTGAAATATATCCACCAGAGAGACAATAGACACTGATCATCACTGAAAAAATGTGGCTTAGAGTATTTAACTTTTTTCATACTTTCTGAAAAGCTGTAAATAGAAGGAATGAACAAATTGAACCCCAAAAATCATATGTTGGCGGTGTTATAAGAATGTTTTGTCCCATTTTCATGCTTTTAGGGTCAATTTCAGCATTTCCATATTTCCCTAAAAATGCAGATTTTCTAAAATTTTTCAAATAGCTAATGGTTTGAACTTCATTTGTTTGGTGATTTTTTATTGCAAATATATATAACACCATTTCAAAAAAGCAAAAATAAATCTTACGTGCATATTTTTTTCATAAAATGTCTTTTTCTAAACCAACCATTATTTTGTGAAAATTTGATATGAATCCAAAAGCCAATTAGTGCATAAATCTTCAATTTGAGATTACTTGGAAACTACTTGATAGAAATGAATAATATTTTGACACAATTTAATGATAAACATATTTTTTTAATTCGATGCTATTGTTAATAAAATATTAATAATTATAAAATTGTTCCCAAACGCGATTTCAACGAGACTGAAACATGACAAGAATACATTCTTAATTACAGTGACCTTATTTTAGCTCCCCAGGGGAAATGCTAAAGAGATCTACACCAGCCAATTGCAACCAGGCTTGGCTACAATTGTCTTTGAGTGTTCTCCTAGAGAAAACTTGATTTTTTTCAGATTCGAAACTTATCTAAGATGACCGCCAGCGGGGAACTTAGTTTAAAATCGAATCCTATGATAGAACATATTCAGAGACCTTTGTCTTTGAACTACTAAGCTAACTTGTTAGAATCAAACTTGGTCACAATAGCCCTTGAATGTTCCCCCTCCAAAAAGCTGTTTTCAGGTTCCTGTCCTAGATGGCTGCCAGCGGGAACATAGTTTATCATTGGACTCAATAAGAAAAGATTACACTGTAACTTCCTTCAAGCTGACTTCGACTTCGTTGCGTGCATATAGTTAATTTAGTATACACATGACAAACTTATCATGAAGTACGATAGTACCGTAATATCGAGGCACGAATGGTCAATTTAACTTTTCAATAACATCTTTTTTGTTTTTGCTCATTGTCCCCTAACAGCACCATGGTTTGTCTCCCCGTACGCTACATTTCATCCGTGGAGAATTCTTGGTCGCATGCCTTATCAAGGGGTTTGATCTATAAAATGTTCTGTTGTGCCTTTAGGAAATAACAGTAGGAAGACATGTATGCACAAAAACATCTTTATTTATTATAGAATTTTGCAAAATAAGCGAACAAAGGGGTGCTACTTTCATTTCCGACGACACTCGTTATATATTACAGAAGTGTTCACCAATTTCTAGGCTGATTAATTCGGTTAAACTAGTTTCAAAATACTCCTAAATAGTCACTTTGTTCCGTGCAATATATAGAATGTAACACCTAAAACGTTTACAATTGTATCAAGACATTTTCTCCAACTGACCTGGTATCTGCCGCTTCGGTTTCCGTATCCCCGTGCTACACACTTCCGTCTCCCCAATTGTGACGAGGTACGGGGTGTTATAGGGGTTCACACTGCTAGTGCTTTAAATTTGTGGCATTTTTGTTCATTTTTGCTTTATTTGTTTTGTCTTTGTCATACTGTCTCAATTCGTGTTGCTGAGAAATGTCGTGATTTTGGATTTATGATTTTAGAATTTCCCCTTTCCTCGTCTTGCTCCGGTATTCGTTTGCCGATGTAATTATGCTAAAAATCATCAGATTTTTATGTCGCAACATAAAAAAAAATCATCAAAATGTTATGATGAAGTAAAATTAGAATTTTTCGCTCATTTTAAAAAGATCAAAATTTATTAAATTTATATATTGCAAAATGAAAATTCCATGAAAAGGATATAATGAAGAATTTTTTTCAAGAAGCCTATTTTTTGTTATTTATTAAATACTGAGTTTGAACCGAGGACTAAAATTCTAATTTTTTAAACCTAACTTATGTTAAATTCGTCAAAATTTTTAAAACGGGACAAAAAACTCCTTCAAAAAAAATAAAATAAAACTTTAAAAAGACAAAGTCGTTCTCCTAGGAAAGCTGCATTGTTTTGTTCATTTTCCAATACTGAGTTTAAGTCAGACTACAGTTCTACATTTAAACCCAATTTTAGCTGAAGTCATTACTTTTGTAAATAACAACATATTTGACTCCTTTGGGAGGCTATTATGAAGTGTTTTTTTTTCAAAAACTAAGTTGTTTTTGACACTTTGAAAGATTAAGTCTAAACCACAGACTAAAAATCTCACTTTGGAAAGAAAAGCAACATATTCATTTTTTCATCATAATAAGGAAAGTAAAGTTTTGACATTATATTTGGGCTGTTTTAGAGGCTTTAATTCACAAGTAAATGATAGTAAAATTATATGTATTAAGCACAGAGATACAATTTCACGTCTTAAACAACAAGACATTACCAGATATGGTTAAAAAAGCTTGGCAACGGATCGTACATGTATGGTACAATCGCTTCAATATACAATGTATTCATTAGGGAAACAATTGTTAACATTTTTCAATACGGATTACGGCAAATTCTATCATCCTGAGAGCTGGATTTTCAAAGAAACCCTCGATAACGCTCGGGATTTAACTATGAAAAATCGCCGTAATCCAATTTAAAAACTGTTATAACCTTTATAAAATAACATTGTTGACACGACTTCCTCACTGACAATGCAACGGTCGCAGTTGAAGCAGTAGATAATATTTTACGAAAGGATATGGAGTAAGTGAACATGAGACCATAAGACATATGTTAACTCCAGCTGCAATACTTTTAATGAGCTGTATGGCCATTTCGGAAGTTAATTCCTCATCAGCAGCACTAGAACCCAAACAAAGGAAATCCATATTCAAAAAATGTTTAANTTAAAAAATTACATTGTTGACACGACTTCCTCACTGACAATGCAACGGTCGCAGTTGAAGCAGTAGATAATATTTTACGAAAGGATATGGAGTAAGTGAACATGAGACCATAAGACATGTTAACTCCAACTGCAATACTTTTAATGAGCTGTGTGGCCATTTCGGAAGTTAATTCCTCATCAGCAGCACTAGAACCCAAACAAAGGAAATCCATATTCAAAAAATGTTTAAAATGCAGGCTTAATCACCCGAGGCACCTGATGTCACACTTTCAGTTATGTAAGATTTCAATTTGTTTATGATTCAGTTTTGAGTATTTTATTTGTCATGTTCGTGTGTTTTGTGGTTGTGTCGTGTCTCTGGTTCTCTGCCTTCTGATATTATCGTTTTTACCTTGTCTCTGGACTTTGATTTGTAACTTTTTTCAATTGGTAATCTGCTGCAGTTGTTTAACAAAAGGAACAAATTTGACGAGGAAATTAAATATTGGTATGGCCTTATAACATTTTACGAATACAAATGCATTCTGAAATTACTGAAGTCACGTTCATTGACCGACAGTTGACTGATCCATAACGAACAGCTGACGACTGATTCATTTATTTTGTCTTTGGAATGGCTGTCTCGATTCGTTTTTGATATGAATTGTCGTGATTTTAAATCTTTGATTTTGGAATTCCCCCTTTCATCAATTTTGCTTCCATATTCCTTTGCCGATGCATCACAATCTACTAAACGTCTATATTTCTTTGCACTACTTGTTGTATACAGTCATTGTAATGTATGCTTTTATTCATGACCTGTATGGAAAGTCATACATGGCAAGTGTAGCAATGAAATTTTAAGTGATGGTTTCGGGGTACCAATAAACCGGTTTAATCCTACCGTTGGCTTTTGCTGGTGCCGGTGCCATGTCCGGCTATCACGAGTTCCTATCGTTGTTTTCGTTTGTCCTTTGTCTTGTTTGTGTTTTTCCTGTGCAGTTCCCTGGCAGATTGTGGCATGTGATTGTAATTTTCAGCCATTGTATGTGTTTCCTGGTATCCCCTTTGTTACATTTCGAACTGCCAATTAAGCAAGAGAAAGTCTACCATGCTATGACTGCGTGTCGAATAAAATAAATACAATGTATTATATTTAGTTTCATTTTTTCTTACATAACATAATTTGTTTGATAAAAATATCAATTAAATTGATACTTACCTTTCCTTACAAAAACATTTAAATTCCTCTAGCGTTTGGTTAAAATCTGCAGGTTTAGGTGGCAAAGCGAGAGATTTTCTGGAATTAAGTAAACATTCCATAAATACTAGACCTCTTTATTTGGTATGTCTTTGGGAGATTTGTATAGATTATTACATGTCTATTCCGGTATCTGCCCTGATAACAGTCCCGAGACCTGATATCTGACCGACGCGGTAGCGGAGGGCAGATATCGGTAGAGGGCTGATATCAGGGCAGATACCGGAATAGACATGTCATAATCTTTTTATCACATATTTGACGGGGGAATGTTGCATGTTAAAAGAAAACAATTACATACAAAAATGTAACTATTTATTTTGCTTTTAAAATGGATAAAATTTAGGCAAACGCAGATTGACCACCCNCAAGTAGTGTTAAA
>MJUU01015384.1:29124-64595 GCA_002080025.1 Modiolus philippinarum | reverse complement strand
GGTCCGGGGGTTAGAATCCTTTTTTCTGTGGACAATCATGTATTTTTTAATGAATATTCTGATGTTTAAATAAGAAATACCCTTAAAACTTTCGTGCCTCGATCGCTGCGCGAGGCGAAATTTACTGTATGGTTGTTATATTTCGCGGGGTATTAATTTTCGCGCTATTCGCGTTAAACATGATTAGCGCAAAAATTAATACCTGCGAATATTTCAATGTAAACTTGAATATGAATAAACAAAGAGACGTTAATTAAAACCCCGCGAATAAATTCAACACTGAAAAACGCGAAAATTTCGTCCCGCGAATATTAAGCCCTATTCACTACCTTCACATTTCAATTGAAACCCGTTTTTTTCACATTCCTTTGATCTGCGCCTGCATAACTTATAAAAATAACTATCTAAACTACTCACGCTTGTCGACTCCTAAATCTGTTCATTGTGAAGCCTCCCTCTTTAATTGGGCTCTCATTCTCCTTGCGTACCATTTTAACTATCTCAGTTCTATTACTTTTATTGCTCCGAGCTCTGCATATGCTCTGTGATTCACATATATCAAAAAGTACCATTATGGCGAACACTGCCAACAGCTATTGTAAAAAATAAATAAATAAATAAAAATAATAAAAAAAAAACATTTATTTATTCATTGCTGCCATGAAGCATAAAAAATACACAGATCAACACTCTCTTGTATTTTGTTAGATTTCCATGTGAACTGAAACTCTTGTTCCCTGTCAGTCATATGGGATGTGGAACAAGACATAACTAAATTATTTTAAGTTCTCTCCATAACATATAATGACATATATATTTTACGCGTACAATATATTATAGAGGCAACATGAAGAAAACATACAATTTTCAAATTTGGAGGTGAGTTAATAGAAATGAACACTTTTATATGATTAACTGAGGAGCATTCAAAATTGTTATTGACATGAAGCGAATATATCAGCAAAAGTCTTTGTTCAAATACCTAACACCAATAGAGTAGTTTCGATTTACGTTATAGTAATTGAAGGAGAGACCTACATATGTTGTACATGTATCAGATAAAGTTCATCTGCAGCTCTCCTTAAATAGTCCTTCATTGTTGGTTGCAGCTCGTGAAAGAAATAATGTCCTTGTAAAAATAAACTAGAAAAAGGTGATCTGCTGATCACAAAAGATACCCCCGCCCATAGGCAATCCCAGTAGTTGCAGGAATTTTCTCACAAAGGTTACTGAAGTTATTATCCGGAACATCCGGAAACTATGCATAAAATTTACAGATTTTGCCTAAATCAAGGGCAATAAGTCTCGGAAACTTAATACGGTCACGATCAAACCCCAAAATATTTAAATTTCTCTCAAAGTAAACTGAGAAGTTATCATCCGGAAACCATAAAATTTACAGATTTTGCCTACATCAAGGGCAATAACTCTGGAATGCATAATACGATCATGGTCAAAACCGAACTTGAACTATATTTTATAATTAGTAACCTTGTCCAAAAATATTAGAATTGTCTCTCAAAGCAAACTGGTTATCATCCAGAAACCATAAATTTACAGATTTTGCCTGAATCAATAACTCTGGAACACAAATTCCGAACATGGTCAAAATCGAACACGACAGGAATTTAATGAATAGAAACATTGTCTCAAAATAGTGAAACTTTCCCTCAAAGCAAACCTAAGTTAACATCCGGAAATTATAAAATTTACAGATTTTGCCTAAATCAAGGGCAAAAACCCTGGAACCCAAATCCGATCACGGTCAAAATAGATCTTGACGTGTTATAATCCCAAAATATTAACAATTTCCTTCAAAGCAACTCAAGTTATCATCCGGAAACCATAAAATTTACAGATTGTGCCTACATCAAGGACAATAACTCTGGAACGCAAAGTCTGATCACGGTCAAATTCGAATTTGACCTGCATTTTATAATAGAAACATAATCCCAACATATTAAAACTTTCCTTTAAAGCAAACTCAAGTTACCATCCAGAAACCATACAATTTACAGATATTGCCTATATCATGGACAATAACTCTGGAATGCAAAGTCTGATCACGGTCAAAATCGAACTTGACCTGTAATTTATGAATAAAAACATAATTATAAACCATAAAATTTACAGATTTTGCCTAAATCAAGGGCATTAACTCTGGAACGCCAAATCAAATCACGGTCAAAATCGAACTTGACCTGTGATCAATAAATAGAAACATAATTCCAAAATATTAAAACTTTCCTTTAAAGCAAAGTTATCATCAGGAAACGAAAGTGTGACTGACGGAAAGACGGACGAAAAGACGGGCGGAAAGACGGACGGGCGGACGGACAAGAGGAATCCTAAATACCCTCACCTTTTAAGGCGGAGGTATTAAACCCCCAAAAAGTTGTAGTTTATATTTTTTCTTTATTCACCAAGTCGACCAATAGTTTCAGATTTGTTTTTGTTTACAGATGTTGTACTTTGTGTTGCTTTGCATTTATAATTTAACAAATAATTGTATTTATTTTCTGATTGTCAATTCAGAGACCATTAAATGTCATTTGTTCAATAAAAGGGTTTAAAACAGCAGGAGAGGTTCGTTTGGTTTCTAAAATCTGATCAGTCAATTATGAACCGATGGCAAACTATCACACAACGCATCACAATCTTTTTACAAATCAGTCTAATTGTTCTGAATAAACAAAATATATTGATTTCTTGTAAGTTAAATTGTTTTTATGATTTGATTAATTTTATAGTTTCCAGCGTAATATACTTGTTCAATTATTCGACAATGCATTCGACAAAGGACATTTTTTTTTTATCTCAAATTCATTTATTGAGTAGTACTTTTTGCATATATGTAGACCTCAGTAATGCCTTTGATAAAGTCAATCGAAATAGTTTATTGATTAAGCTGATGAAAAACTGGCGTTTCAGGCAAATGTATCAATGTAATCAAAAACATGTATGGAAATATAAAGTACTGTGTCACAAAGAATCGAGTAAATTCTGATTTTTTAGCTGCTCTATAGGTGTCCGACAAGGCGGAAACCTGTGGCCTTCCTCTTTGCAATTTTCGTAAATGATCATGAAAAATTTAAGGAAAGTTTGGATGTTTCATCCTTAACATAGATTGATAATTTGTTTTCGGAAAAGCTTCAAGAATTCATGAAAATTGTTTTTAGTCCTATACACAGACAATACGCTGCTTTTTTCCGAAAGGTTGGAAGGAATGCAGGAGATGCTAGATGTAAATTCAAATTATTGTAATTTAGGGAAACTAGAAGTGAACCATAACAAAACGAAAGTTACCATTTTTACAAACGAAGGCATCTACCCGATATTTCTTTAAAACTGGATGGTAAGGAACTAGAAAATGTTGACTGCCATTTTTACTTCGGGATTATGTACAAGAAAGAAACTAGTTTAACAGTCACAAAAAGCTCTGTATGCTGTGTATTATCAAATTAAACTCGACTTTCAGTTGAAACTTTTTGATGTTTTGGTTGCCCCTATATTAGCATATGGTTGCAAGATATGGGGAGTGGGAAAAATGTTAATATAGAAAAGGTGCACTTACTATTTTTAAAAAGAATACTGGGTGTCAGAATTAATACACCAAATTATTAATTAGGCAGAGGTTGCCCTCATAGTCTAGTGTATGAAGAATGGGGAAACGATTACAGGAAACAGCTACAATGACACCCACTTGAAATAAATATTAAGTGTATAATGCTCTGTTTTGGGTTCGTCTTGTAAAAAGCAATACGTTATCTTAAAAATATACCAACCTTAATTTGCTTTAAATTCACAAAATAACAAATTTTTATTTGTGAAAAGTATTCAAAATATTTTAGATAGTATTGGTTTAAGTTTTATTTTCAGAAATCAAACTATTCTGAATGAAAGTTAGGTTAAAATTTATGTACAGCAATTTTTTATTGATCAATTTACTCAAAAGTGGCTCTCTGATATTTCAAGTTCTTCACTCGGTCATTTTTATCCTATCTTTAAACACGAATTTTGTTTGAAATCTTATTTATTAAAGTCATACTTAAAGTCATTACTACAGAAGTTTTACGACCGACATCACGATCTTGTCGATCGTTACGGAATATCTGTTTCCCAGATGACAACAGATCTTTCCCTCTACAACTAAAGTTTGTTATTCCTCGATCAGATTTTAATACTACCGGAGTTGACATATTCAACACGGCGGATGTCTTATTTGAAGCAGGAGATGCTTACTCTACCGGTACACCTGATCTCACCCGTGGTTTTTATTTGGTCCGTGTTATTCATCTGTATGTTTGTCTTCATTTTTCTTTTTTGTCCCGTACTCAAGTGGTGTCCTTGTTTCTTAGTGTTTCCGATGTTGCCTTTATCCATGTATTGTTAGTTCTTTTGACAGACTGTTCGGTTCTCATTTACTTTATTAATGGTTGGAGAAAAGCACCGATTTTTTAAAAATAATTTCGACTCAGTAATTGTAAAAATCCTGATTGAAACTTTTTATATGTGATAATGAACAAATTCAATATCTTTGAAACAAATATATTCCTTCTTAATATTGTCGCTATAACAGTAAAGGAAAAACATGGCTGACATGTTTACCTTATGTAATACACGACTACTCATAATTCCACTTTTCTGAAAAGTCTATATAATTAATTCCAAAAGTAAGTTGTTGTAAGTATTTCCATTTGTCAAAAAGGTTTACTCTGAAAGTAGGTTATCCACAATGTTTTTATCACTGAATTTGTATCTTCTTTGCATTTGTATTTGTTATATATGTTTGTATTTTATTGTATGATCAGATTGCACACTGTACCCGAGTTCAAAATAAAGTATTCATATTCGTATTAAATTAAAAACAAAATCTGCTATAATTACGACAAAATAAAAAAAAACTATACAATTCCTTTTATTTCACATCTTCCTTAAAACAAGAGGGTCTCGAGAGCCTATATAGCTCACCTTGGTCATGGCTGACATAGAGATGAATGGCATTTCCAATACGGTCCAGATCTAGAGTTTAAGTTACATGTATGTTGTCTGATGGAGGCAACCTTGGGTTGTATTTTTTCTAAAATTTCAGTTTTCTTGTTTTGTGTCAATGACAACTGAAAGCTCCATCATCAATAATAACCCATATCAGACCCCCCATTCACAAAAAAAGAAAAAAAAATGGGCGGGGGTTCCCCTTATAATCTATTTAATATAAATTGCTGAAATTAAATCATTTTGAGCAACTTAAAAGAATTAGGCAGAGGTTGCCCTCATAGTTTAGTTTATAAATGAAATATAAAGCGGTATACTTTTTTTCTAAAATTTCGGTTTTCTTGTCTGGTTTCCATTGCAACTAAGAGCTCCTCAATCCATTACAACCTATATCAGGCCACAATTCAAAAAAAATGGGCATGGGTTACCCTTATATCCAAAGTAATACATATTGCTGAAATCAAAACATCCAGAGACCTCTTTAAAAATTGTGGCAAAGGTTGTCCTCATAAATTGCTGTAATTATAACATGTCTGGAAAGAAAATTAAGTGTATAACCTCCCTTAGTTTTATTATCTCCTTTTTAAAATTTTCACATTTAATTATATCTATCTTTAAATTATAGACTCTCCCTAAAAGATTATTGATGTACATAATTATAATTATTTGATATATATAGTACAAGTTCTAGTAATTAAAAGAATATTCCTGGTTGAACAATAAAACTTTTGTTGCTATTTCTGTTCTTACCTCAGGGTTTAAATGTTAAAACTATGTTCCCCACTGGCGGCTATATTTGATGAGGTACAAACCTGTCGGATACCTTTTTCAGAAAACCTCGAACTATAAAAGGTGAAAATTTAACTATCTCGATGTGAGAAATATACGTAATAAACTGGAAACAATGTTAGAGACTATATATACCACTAGTCTTTCGGGCGGACTCGAAGCTTATGGTTCAATTTTTGCAAAGACACCACTCGCATGGGCACGTCAATGAACCAGGTTTTGTGGTGAATTGCTAAACTTTTTGTTCCTTTTTCTGTGTATATTTTTTAAATATTTTACGAAATGATATGGAGTTAATTAACATGAGACCATAACGCATATGTTTCCAACTGCAATAAATTTTAATGAGCTGTATTGCCATGTCGGAAATTAATTCCTTATCAGCAGCACTAGAATCCAAACATACAAAATGCAGGTAATCCACGATTTCAAAATTTTGGCAAGGAAACGAAGAAACACGATTTAAAAAATCTAGGGTAACCGTGACATATAAATCAGAGCAAAGACATAAACATGTTCATATGAACCTCTCAATAGACGATTGTCATATTTACGGGATGAATGACATTTTGGCATGTTTTTCAAAGGCACTTAACTCGCTAACAACCGACAATCTGGTGTTCGGTCTCATAAGGGGAAGGAAGGTAAATAAATACATGAAACTGATACGGTTTTCACTTTAGTAAGTACCCAAATAATTTGAAATGATTAATCAAAAGACAATCAACTAATTATTCCTACTATGGTGAACGATGTTTCGTATTAGAACTTTACTGTTGCCCTTGGCTATAATGGAATCGTAAACCAGACTGTCGGATCAGTAGGTAACTTCCCTTTGTTGAAAAAAATAAAAAAGAAAGCAAAGTCAGGACAAGATATAAATTTGAAAACGATCTTTTAGTGAATGTTTTAGTATTACGAATAATGCTTTTGTTTTTTCAAGCCTTCAGTTTCATATTACGTGAGATACAGTTCCAAAGAACAAATCACCGAACAATACATATACTTACCATTGTTCTGTCCATTTTGTAAGAAAGCCTTTATAATCTCCATGTCCTTATTTATATAGTCATGTAACACATTGCTTTTATCCTTGTGTATTATAACGTAATTTTGTGTATAAAGTTTAATATGAAAACTGCAATAAGCTTTCTCTTTATTATCTAATGAACCGAACGTAAGTCTTTTACCATAATTATCTTTATGTTGTAAAAAAATATATTACATTTTTTAGTATTGTCTGGCATAAAATTAGAATAATTCTAATGTACTTTTAAAAATTGTACAGTTGACTTTGATACACCAAGTGCCACACGATAAATATCATTTTAAAAGGTAATTTATTTATAAAAAATACGAATACCAGTATAACAACAGTCCTGTCAACTTCGTAAAAGACGTTTAATCAAACCTTATCACTCCCGATAAATCACTAAAATCATTCATTTTAGACATTTCACTTTACATAATCATGACCGATAAATCACTGAAATCATTTGTTTACGACAATGAACTATACCTAATCACGGCCGATAAGTCACCAAAACTATTCATTTAAGACAATGAACTATACCTAATCACGATCGATAACTCACTAAAATTTTTCATCGAAGACTTTGAACTATACCTAATGACGACCGATAAGTCACCAAAACTATTCATTTAAAACATTAATCTTTACATAATCATGACCGATAAGTCACTAAAATCATTCGTTTAAGACAATTAACTATACCTAATAACGACCGATAAGTCACTAAAATCATTCATTTAAGACATTGAACTATACCTAATCACGACCGATATGTCACTAAAATCATTCATTTAAGACATTGAACTATACCTAATCACTGCCGATAAGTCACCAAAACTATTCCTTTAAAACATTAAACTTTACATAATCATGGCCAAAAAGTCACTAACATCATTCGTTTACGACATTGAACTATACCTAATGACGGCCGATAAGTCACTATAATCATTCATTTATAAGACATCGAACTATACCTAATCGTGATCGATAAGTCACAAAAATCATTCATTGAAGACATTAAACTATACCTAATCATGGCCTATAAGTCACTAAAATCATTAATTTAAGACATCGAACTATACCTAATCATGATCGATAAGTCACTAAAATCATTCATTGAAGACATTAAACTATACCTAATCATGGCCGATAAGTCACTTAAATCATTCATTTAAGACATCGAACTATACCTAATCATTGCCGATAAGTCACTTAAATCATTCGTTTAAGACATTTAATGTATATCTAATCATGGCCAATAAGTCACTAAAATCATTCATTTAAGACATTAAACTATACCTAATCATTGCAGATAAGTCACTGAAATCATTCATTTAAGACATTAAACTATACCTTATCATTGCCGATAAGTCACAAAAATCATTCGTTTAAGATATTTAATGTATACCCAATCATAGCCAATAAGTCACTAAAATCGTTCGTTTAAGACAAAGAACTATACTTAATCACGACCGTTAAGTCACAAAAATCATTCATCTAAGACATTGAACTATCGTAATTGCGACCGATAAGTCACTAAATTCATTCCTTTAAGACATATAAATTACCTAATCACGACCGATATGTCACTAAAATCATTCATTTAAGACATTGAACTATACCTAATCATGGCCGATAAGTCACTAAAATCATTCGTTTAAGACATTAAACTATACCTAATCATGGCCGATAAGTCATTGAAATCATTCACTTTGCCGATAAGTCACTAAAATCATTCGTTTAAGACATTTAATGTATACCTAATCATGGCCAATAAGTCACTAAAATCATTCATTGAAGACATTAAACTATACCTAATCATGGCCGATAAGTCATTGAAATCATTCATTTAAGACATTAAACTATACCTTATCTTTGCCGATAAGTCACAAAAATCATTCGTTTAATAAGACATTTAATGTATACCTAATCATAGCCAATAAGTCACTAAAATCGTCCGTTTAAGACATAGAACTATACTTAATCACGACCGTTAAGTCACGAAAATCATTCATCTAAGACATTGAACTATCGTAATCGCGACCGATAAGTCACCAAATTTATTCCTTTAAGACATTGAAATTACCTCATCACGGCCGATTAGTCAGTAAAAATCATTTATTTAAGACATTGAACTGTAACTTATCACGACTGATAAGTCACTAAAATTATTCGTTTAAGGACCCGAGGTAGAACTAAGTTAAGTGGAAAAACTCTTAAATATCACTCTTGCGTTTGTTGTAATCTAATCTATGAGTATATTCTAAGCTTTTAAGTCTTTGATTTTTATTCTCGTTCAAACCAATGCTTAAAAAGCATAGATGAAGCTGCTTGTTTCAAACTCCTTACTGATTTTAAGAGTTATCTCCCTTAACCAAGGCCTACTACCTTTAGACATGCCTACTACCTTTAGACATTGAACTATACCGAATCACGGCCGATTAGTCACTGAAATTATCGGATATTTTCTTGAAACGAAACAGAAAAGTATATACTTTGATTTTATTTCATAGATAAATGTACTCTCCAAAATGTGTTTTGGTTATGCATTATGATATTTAAAATTTAACCAAAAGAAATTGCTTTTTAGTTGCCATCGGGCACTACTGCAATGAAAGGGGAGGGTTAGCGCGCAAAAAAAACCGGTTTCACCCACCATTTCTTATTATGCCTGTATCAAGTGCGGACCAATGCGGTCTATAATTTTCTGGTGAGATTCCACCTGCTTTTTCTTTTTGCCTCTTGGACGTTGACTCTTAACAGTTTTGTTCGGCTACTTTATTATTACTTCCATAATAATTTTAGTAGCATAGAGTAGAGCATACATACACCAAAACTAACAACAGGAGAATTACAAAGGCCGAAATTTGACATTTAAACAACAAAATACCGAAGTTACTGGTAATTTATTTTCTGCAGATACGCATTTCAACAACTTATGTCTCATCAGTGCAGATCAAACCACAACATTTGGAAGTCCAATAACCGAAAAAAGTGTAAAAGCTGACAGAGAACCAATAACCAAAATGATCTAAATAGAAAAGCCAAAATTCAGCTAAGGACAGGGCTATGCATGTTGGAGATACTCCTTAGATTTAAACAAAATTTTCTTAAATTTAGAAATTGCAAGTTTCAATAAAATCGGTTTTCGGGTCAGCACCGAAGTACTGACTACTGGGTGAATAAATCAAGGCATGGGTATGCATAACCTTGATAAGTAAAAATATATTGCTTTTGTTTTCTTAATTATTGATATTATTCTAACTTGAATAAATCAAACCGGAAGTTTTACATTAATGTGCATAAATTATGACAGAAATTTTTCATAAATGTACGTTAATTTAGACTGAAGTTTTACATAGAAATGTGCAAAAATCACTAAAAAAACAGAGCAATTACCAAAAGGTATCAAATTACCATAGTATGCTGTATAATAGGCAAGCGATACGAAAAAAATGTACATTGTAGTGGTAGGCAAAGACGTGTTTACGAGTTTGTGTGATCTGTGAAGTGGTGCAGGAAATGACCGGAGGTAATATCTTTTCACAAAAGAAAATGGCTAGAAATTCGAGATTTTCTCAGAATCTTTTCGAAAGGGACAGCTTTTCCCCATTTACTACTATTGAAAACTTTGATTTTCTTAGGATAACGTCAACCCGTATACCCGATGCACAAATAAGAATTTGATGCAATATAAACCTGTTGGAACTCACTGATTATCTAAGGAAAATGATAAATTGACAATTAATTTAAAAGTAATCGGTATCATATTTTTGTTTCGTCGGGTATATTCCGTGCCAGTTTTCTGCAAATCTATGCTGGTACATTAAAATATCGGCTTGATTTTTGTCATTCCGCTTTCTTGTAACAAATTCAGGCTTACACTAGATTTTTAGCTTAATTTTGTTTTGTATTCCTATTTACTTAGTTTTGATTTTTTGTTTGTTTATTTTGTTTATTTTTTTACAACGTTTTGGGGTCTAATTCTTAGTAGTTAATGATTTGTGATCAGGGCAAACAAAAAGTAGGTTTATTTTAGAAGTACTTTAAGGTTTATATACTGCAAGGGAAATATTTACATAACACAGTCTGTTAATGTCTTATGTCATTTGCATAAATTCCTGTTGAATATCTTTTAGGATTTGTGAAATAACGTTTATTACTTTATTTTTCATTGGTATAATCGTATGAACATTTATCAATACAAATTCAAACATTTATATTATGCACAGCATGTTACAGGTACTATATAAACGCAAGCGATTAATCATGCAATTTCCATTCTTTTGATTCAACATGGCGTTGAAACACGTAAGTGAAACATTTCATTTCAATTGCCCATTGTTTATACTAAAACATTTAGTTCTGGTATATGTCGGTGCAATATATTCTCTTTAAAGCAAGTAAGAAACCGAACCGTCTGCATCCGGAGCATCTGAAGTCACTCCCGGTTTTTATGGGAATTCACACTATCAACACATGTACTTTAGTTTTTCGTGTTGTCTTGTATATCATACTTTAAAATTTTAGTTTTGTCTTTGTCAGTGATGTTTGTGCTACCGATTTGTCCTTGTGATTGTTTCAATACTATAGCGGTTTGTAAAAAGCTTTTCAAACTTTCACCATGAAACTGTTTGAGGGTAAGAGAAGTAACATGTACCATGGATTTCATTGTTTCTTTGTCTAAGGGTTAGAAAATTACATTAATCAATTGGCCACCAAACAGACCTTCCAAAACACTATATGCCTTACTGGTAGTGTGACGGGTGTCGCTAGCGGGGCAGGACATGCTTAGCCTTCCGGATCACCTGATTGTCACTCCCGGTTTGCATGGGAATTCGCACTATGAGTTTTAAATGTCGTTTTTTTTTATTTCCGTGCATTGTAGCTGTCTCACGTCCTTGTTTTGTCTTTGTTTTTCTCTGTTGCTGTTTTTGCAAGTGTCTTTGGATTTCGATTTTTGTGGTCTTCCCTTCCCATGTTCCTTCGGTATTCTACTGCCGTTTTTAAACGAATAATCAATAGATAATAGCACTGTCAAATACAAAGAAACAAAAAACAAACAAAGCGTTATACGGGTTGCTCAAAAAGCCAGATGTATTGTCTCATTCACGTTTTTCCCCAACACAGTTTTCAGTCATCCTTTGCATGTTAAATATTGTCCTTAAACGAAAATTTATCTTTACACCTAACTTTTTATTTATGTAACTTTTTACATTTATGTTTATTTTTTTCTTGGTTTAAGTTTATGCTTTAAGCACAAAGTAAGTGTGTTAACTTGGATTGTTTGGAAAAATGAAAAATGAAGAAAAACACACTTACAAAGATGAACAAGAAGGACCCAATAACAAAATCACGGGTGAGATAAGGTGCACCGTAGAGTAAGAATCTCCAGCTTCTTATAAGACACCCACCGCGTTAAACATGTCAAATCCGGTAGTAAAGTCAGATCCGGTGGAGCAAAAATGCAATCTTAAGCTTTTAAAGGGAACAATCTGTTGTTATCTAAGAAACAAATATCCCATGCGGCCCAAAAGATCGTGATGTCAACAATAAAACTTCTTCAGCTTGAGTTAGAGAAAAAGATTACACCACTTGAGGTAATGGGTACGTAAAAAGCAATGTTTCCGGATTTACATGCAAGTACATGAACCAGAGTTTGATATCAAAGTGAAAATATCTGTGTTAGCTATTTTGATGTCTGAAATATGACTGATTAAAAAATCAAAAAGCTACATGTATGTTGAATTCATATAGAATCTATGCAAAACGCACAGAAAAAAAACAACATTTTTTTTTCAAATCGCCTTATTTTCTAAAACTTATCCTACAATTTTTCCATAAAATGAAATGTTAAAAACAATGAAATTTCCGTTTTAATGATGCAAATTTCATATAGTGTCACCGAATTGCTTTCGTCGGTATAAAAATAGGCTAGGCTCACCAAAAATGGATTTTTCTCGATAAAACACGCCGTCACAATAACGACGTCGTCGATAAAAGTTACGATTTTAGGCATGATTGGTATGATGATACCCTATTTAGTGATATATACCACGAAAACGAATTCGGTGACCATATGAAAAAATAATATCAATAAATCGGGAATCCTTTTGGCAACATCATATCAGTTTTACAGAAAGATTGTAGGATACAGTTTGAAATGCAGACTATTTAAAGTGAGATCTAAAATTATTTTACTTTCATTCTAAAGCTTTATAACTTTCACCACCAGGGGCGTTGATTTACGTACCTCTCATCTTAATCCCGATTTTTATCATATTCTATTCACTCTCGATAGTTGAATTTAAACATTTTTTAAATGCTCGGCAATGCTCGCAATACAAAATTGAAAATATAACTATCCCTAAAGGATTAAAATATGTAATGAACGAGATTTTGTGGTGTAATCTATATTTACACTATGTAAAATGATAAAGTATAAAAAAAAAAACAGAAATGAACAAGAACGCTTTACAAAACTTAAGCATTAGCAGTGTGAACCCCTACAAAAATGAAGAAAAAAATGCATACATTATTTTGGAAATGGAAAAATAGTGCTGTTTTATGCCAACTGTAACTCATGGAGATATTTCTGAAATCGGAAAGTCTCTACGATTATTTAGTTTGATTAATAGCCATTTCAACTTAAAATTTCAAAGCCAATCATTCTTGACCCAATCAAAAATTCAAATAAACCAAATTTATAATGTTATTTCTCTATGGAGTTTCCGCTTTTCAACAAATGTCTTAAATATAAATAAAATGGTTTAAATATCTTCATTATATTTGAAAAAAATGAAGTTTCGTCTGGCTTTTGTGTTTTGGATATTTTAAAACACTGTCTTTAAAACCTCATCTGGCATTGTAGTGGCGAAAAGGGAGATAATACGTCATCTGACTAAACATTGTGTAGAATAATTTGAATATGATTGATTTCAATCAAAAACAAACTATATATGGATATACTCTATTTCAAATTTTCTTGAAAAACTAAATCCAGATACATAATCTGTTACAGATTGTTATCTAAATTCATGTAAATTCTAAAACCTAAGGATTAACACCCACCATCGTAGTTTTGTCAGTAGCTGTATTTGATATTACTGATTATTCGGCTTTCGTTTGGTTTAATGCATTTTAACATTTTTTGAAATTATGGATTTCCTTTGTTTGAGTTCTAGTGCTGCTGATGAGGAATAAATTTCCGAAATGGTCATACAGCTCATTAAAATTATTGAAGTTGGAGTTAACATTTACATGTTATAGACTCATGTTCATTTACTCCATATCCTTTCGTAATATTAATTTTAATAACATTTCTACAATAACGTAGGAAATATCGCCAAAGTACAAATGTGTAACTTATTTATCATGTAGTTTGATAAGCAATCTCAACATCATTTACTTGATTTAGGGGACGACCATTTGATTTTCAGGAGGGGAGGCTTAGGCGATTTGTCTAGTAAAATCTTTTATTTTCTTGAAAATCTCGAACAAATTATTTATTTTCGCCAAATGTCACACAAATTATTTATTTACATTTGCAAAAAAAAAAAAAAAAAAAAAAAAAAAATCTTCAAATCAAAATCAAATTATTTATTTTCATGATTGGCACCGATTGAATTATTTATTACAAAATTGCTTATTTTTTTAAATCCAATCGTGGCCAACAACTGCTAATGTTGTCGTTATGATTACCCGATAACACAGAAAATGTATATGTCCGGTATTGTACATGTGCATCTTTCCGAATTACATTACATTTTTTACCACAAAAAATAGTGATCTCGACTTGCAACCCTTTAAGGCATGTTAGTTACCTACACCAAGTCGGTTGTTACCTCCAACCCACAACTAATATTTAATGCTTTTTAACTTTAATACTTTTGCAAGTGGTGTTAAACAATATACAAACAATCAATAAGATACAAAACATACAATGTCATCTATAACATGCCTCAATGAAAGCATTCAACCAATTAAGCCTAAAGGATGTAATATCCTATTTCTTTCTACAGGTTATTTGTGCTGCACTTGTGTTAACGATGTCTTATGTTGGGAATTCACAGAGACAAAGAGCCAACAATTTAAGGGCAACTTGCCTTAGAAGAGGTGCATCAGCACAAAAGGCACCTGATAGTAAAGAAAATACAAGGCCTTCTATAGACACTACTGAGCCCTCCCAACCAATGTAAGTTAAATGAAAATGTTTTTGTGTTGTTATTATCTCTTATGTGTCATTTTCTTATAATTGTTCTTATCTGGCTCCCTTCATTCGCCAAATGAAAAAATTCATACAAAACTACATGAAAGAACAGTTGGCACATTCGTAAAATATAACTTTTCGTATCAGATTTTAATTCATGTGGTTTGGATTTAAAAGTAAACTATACCTGTCCATTAAGATTTCACCTTAAAATAATTTCTTCTTACAAATAACTAAATACCGAGGTTACTGCATGACGGAGATACTCCTTAGTTGCAACAAAATTTACAAAAATTAGATATTGTAAGGTTCCAAATAGAATCGGCGTCGGGTCAGCACCGAAGTACTGACTACTGGGCTGTTGAATACCCTCGGGGACTAACAGTCCACCAGCAGAGGCATCGACCAAGTGGTAACAAATAACTAAATACCGAAGTTACTGTAAATTTTGATTCTGCATATGCGCATTTCGACAACTTATGTCTCTTCAGTGTAGATAAAATCTAAATGTTTGGAAGACCATAAAGTCAAAGATGTTTAAAAACTGATAGAGGACAAATTACCAAATATGATCTAAATAGAAAGCCAAAATCAGCTAAGGACAGAGCTTTGCATGACAGAGCTTTTCTCCTTACAATTAATTATTACCTTTCTTTGCTTCTTCAAAATACTAAAATACCGAAATTGTATATTAAACTGTAAATTTCGGTATGTTGTACACGTGTTTCATGGAGTACCTATAACCTCTCATCAGCAGCATTAAAATAAAATAATATGAAGCCATAATCCAAAAGTTGTCAAAGAAGTACTCATTACCCCAAAAATATCAAAATTGGAGGCCAAATCCAGTACCAAAGACATCCACCGAGTGCCATACAAGGAATGAAGCCTAGGTATTTTTAAGGGGTGATAAACCGTTAATTTCCTTTAAACGCAAGGTACATTTATCATGTACTATTGGGCTGGTGAATACCCTCGGAACCTCTGGTCCATCAGCAGTGGCATCAGCCCAATGACTTCAAAATACTAAAATACCGAAATTGCATAGTTAACTATTTATTTCGGTATGCTGTACACGTGTTTCAAGGAGTAACCTCACATTTTTCATCATCAAAAATGTATTTTTAAGGGTTAGAATTTTGATAAACCGTAAATTTAAGGGGTTAGAATTTTGATAAACCGTAAATTTAAGGGGTTAGAATTTTGATGAACCGTAAATTTCTTTAAAATGCAAGGTACGTTTATCTTATACTTTTGGGCTGGTGAATACCCTCGGTAACCTCTTGTCAACCAGCAGTGGCATCGGCGCAATGGCTTCAAATACTAAAATACCGAAATTGCATAATAAACTGTCTATTTCGGTATGCTATACACGTGTTTCAAGGAGTAACCTAACATCTCTCATCATCAAAAATGGAAACTGACATTTTTAGCTCACCTGACCCAAAGGGTCAGTGTGAGCTTTTGCCATCACTTGGCGTCCGTCGTCCGTCGTCTGTCGTCCGTTAAACTTTCACATTTTCATCTTCTCCTCTGAAACCCCTGAAGCAAATTCAACCAAACTTTACAGGAATGATGTATGGAAGGTCCCTTACAAAGATAGCTCATTTTCTTCCGATCCGATAAAAAACATGGCCGCCAGCGCGGACCTTAGGTTTAACATAGGACCTATGGGAAAGATCACATTTTCATCAACTCCTCTGAAACTGCTGAAGCAAATTCAACATAACTTTACAGGATTGATGCACTAAAGGTCCTTTGCAAAGATGGCTCATTTTATTCGGATTCGACAAAAAACATGGCCGTCAGCACAGAACTTAGTTTAACAATGGCCCTATGGGAAATTCACATTTTCATCTTCTCCTCTGAAACCACTGAAGCAAATTCAACCTAACTTTACAGGAATGATGTAGGGAGGTCCCTTACAAAGATTGCTCATTTTGTTCCGATCCGATGAAAAACATGGCCTCCAGCGCGGAACTTAGGTTTAACATAGGACCCTATGGGAAAAATCACATTTTCATCAACTCTTCTGAAATTGCTGAAGCAAATTCAACATAACTTTACAGGATTGATGTACTAAAGGTCCCTTACAAAGATTGCTCATTTTGTTCCGATCCGATAAAAAACATGGCCTCCAGCGCGAAGCTTAGTTTAACATAGGACCTATGGGAAAAATCACATTTTCATCAACTCCTCTGAAACTGCTTAAGCAAATTCAACATAACTTTACAGGATTGATGCACTAAAGGTCCTTTACAAAGATTGCTCATTTTATTTGGATTCGACAAAACCATGGCCGCCAGCATGGAACTTAGTTTAACATTGGCCCTAAGGGAAATTCACATTTTCATCTTCTCCTCTGAAACCACTGATGCAAATTCAACCAAACTTTACAGGAATGGTGTATGGAAGGTCTCTTACAAAGATAGCTCATTTCCTTCCGATCCGATAAAAAACATGGCCTCCAGCGCGGAACTTAGGTTTAACATAGGAACCTATGGGAAAAATCACATTTTCATCAACTCCTCTGAAACTGCTGAAGCAAATTCAACATAACTTTACAGGATTAATGCACTAAAGGTCCTTTACAAAGATGGCTCATTTTATTCGGATTCGACAAAAAACATGGCCGTCAGCACGGAAATTAGTTTAACATTGGCCCTATGGGAAATTCACATTTTCATCTTCTCCTCTGAAACCACTGACGCAAATTCAACCTAACTTTACAGTAATGATGTATGGAAGGTCCCTTACAAAGATTGCTCATTTTTCACCGATCCGATAAAAAAACATGGCCTCCAGCGCGGAACTTAGGTTTAACATAGGACCGTTTGGGAAAAAATCACATTTTCATCAACTCCGCTGAAACTGCTTAAGCAAATTCAACATAACTTTACAGGATTGATGCACTAAAGGTCCTTTACAAAGATTGCTCATTTTATTTGGATTCGACAAAAACCATGGCCGCCAGCACGGAACTTAGTTTAACATTGGCCCTATGGGGAATTTACATTTTCATCTTCTCCTCTGAAACCACTGAAGCAAATTCAACCAAACTTTACTGGAATGATGTATGGAAGGTCCCTTACAAAGATAGCTCATTTTGTTCCGATCCGATAAAAAACATGGCTGCCAGCGGGGAACTAAGGTTTAACATTGGACACTATGGGAAAAATCACATTTTCATCAACTCCTCTGAAACTGCTGAAGAAAATTCAACATAACTTGAGAGGATTGATGCACTAAAGGTCCTTTACAAAGATTGCTCATTTTTTTTTCGGATTCGACAAAAAACATGGGCACCGGCATGGAACTTAGTTCAACATTGGACCTAAGGGAAATTCACATTTTTATCTTCTCCTCTGAAACCACTGAAGCTAATTCAGCCTAACTTTACAAGGATGATGTATGGAAGGTCCCTTACAAAGATTTCTCATTTCTTTGCGATCCGATAAAAAACATGGCCTCCAGCGCGGAACTGAGGTTTAACTTAGGATCCTATGGGAAAAATCACATTTTCATCAACTCCTCTGAAACTGCTGAAGCAAATACAACCAAACTTAAAGGATTGATGTACTTAAGGTCCTTTACAAAGTTTGCTCATTTTATTCCGATTTGACAAAAAACATGGCCGCCAGGACGGAACATAGTTTAACATTGGCCCTATGGGAAATTCATATTTTCATCTTCTCCTCTGAAACCACTGAAGCAAATTCAACCAAACTTTACAGGAATGATGTCTGGAAGGTCCTTTACAAAGATTTCTCATTTCGTTCCGATTCGATAAAAAACATGGCCGCCAGCGTCGAACTAAGGTTTAACATAGGATCCTATGGGAGAAATCACATTTTCATCAACTCCATTGATACTGTTGAAGCGGATTCAACTAAACGTTACAGGAATGATGTGCGAAAGGTACTTTACAAAGGTTGCTCATTTTATCCCGATTCGACAAAAACATGGCTGCCAGCACGGAACATAGTTTAACATTGGTCCTATGGGAATAACATCATTTTCAACATCTGCACTGAAACTGTTGAAGCAAATTCAAGCAAACTTTACAGAAATGATGTATGGAAGGTCCTTTACAAAGATTTCTCATTTTGTTGGAATCCGACAAAGAAAATATCTTCCAACATCGAACTTGGTTTAGAATGGTACACATATGTCAAATCATTTTTTTCATTACATGTGCTTAAATTATTGAAGAAAATTCAGTCAAACTAAGATTGCTTATTTTGTTTTGATCTGATAAAAAACAAGACCTCCAGCACAGAACATATTTTAACATAGGATCCTATGGGATAAACATCACTTTCATCACCTGCTGTAAGCATTTTGTCAGGTGAGCGATTCAGCCTCAGTATCTGAGCCTCTAGTTTGTATACACTTTTATTCTATAAATCAAGACCGTAACGTCTAGTTGTCAACAGCTTCGCTTAGTACTTAGATCTGTTTTTATCGGTAATTTATGCTTCTTGCCTTTGATGTGTACTGACCGATAAAGTCATTATCAACGTACTGGACCATATCAAAAATTTATTGGGTCAGTACGTCAGATGACATGCGCGAACCGAAACGACGCGCATTAATCTGAATGTAAAGTCAACTCATGAATGAAAATTATTTGCGACAACAAACAGTAAACAATTTTGAAATTGTTCGTAATTCAAACAGAAATACACGTTTCCCTATAACTGTATTTTATGAAAAATTCATACCTTGACACTGCAATAAAACATCAGGCTATGAATCCAATTCGCTATGATAGTTTGCTTTCTTCCAATGAACTGTCGCCGAGTTTAAATGAAGACAAAGAGACGCCTACCCCGTTACTACAAACCCCTACAATCCTGAATTACGCAGGGTGTTTTCAGTGACAAGAAAGGCGCCATGCTCAAATGACGGTCTGACTTTGACAAATTAATCTTCTCGGGTGATGTCCATTTGAAGCAATAATTACTTACTATGTTGCGGCATTGATTGTATGTTGTTTTACACCAGTTGAATGAGACTATTTTCATCATTTGTTACACCATTTCCAACGAAATTAAAATGACAAGACGTGTCTTGTTCAACCCCAACGTACAGAAGGATGTGACGTCACACTACCCTGACGTCAACAAGAATTGTGCACAATACAGTTTACGCTTGAATTATTCGCCAAAGAAAGAGTTCCCCTTATTTTTTTCAAAATTAACAACGAAACTGCAACATTTGGAAATTCCCGATAAATAGAATATACGACTTTTTGTTTTTGATACGGACTTTATCACGGTAGCATATCAGGTTCGCCCTAGCGGGCTCACCTGATATACTACCGTGATAAAGTCCGTATCAAAAACAAAAAGTCCTATATTCTATATTTATACATTGATGAGGAAGGATGTTAGAAATCTAAGCTGTATGACAAACGTGATGATTTTAACTTCCCAATCGTAAATTTTTTTCTTTCTGAGCAGCAATATACCTACCTCTCCAGCCTATGGAGTGTACATTTCACAGTTGATGTATGTAGTTTATACAGTGATTTTTTGAATAGAGCAAAAACGCTGTACCAAAAGATGCTTAGTAAGGGATTTGTTCAGGATTTGTTACTTTCATCACTTCAGAAATTGTATGGCCGTCACCATGATATCATTGACAAATATGACGTGTCTGTGTCCCAAATGAAAACGGACATTTTCAGCTAGATTTCACGTCTTCACGGATTTCACATAACCGGTTTTGACTCAACCCTGGATTGATTCACTGATAGTGTGACGGGTGCCGCTAGCGAAGCAGGACATGCTTACCCATCCGGAGCACCTGATGTCACTCCCGGGTTTTATGGGAGTTCACACTGTCAGTACTTTAGTTTTACGTGTTGTCTTGTATATCATACTGTAAAATTTTAGTTTTGTCTTCGTCAGTGATTTTTTGCCACCGATTTGTCCTTGTGATTGTTTCAATACTATAGAGATGTACAAAAGCTTTTACACATTTCACCATGGCACTGTTTGAGGGTTAGAGAAGTAACATGTACCATGGGTTTCATTGGTTTTTCATCTAAGGGTTAGAAAATGACATAAATCAATTTGCTACCAAACAGACCTTTCAGAACACTATATTCTTCACTGATAGTGTGACGGGTGCGCTAGCGGGGCAGAACATGCTTACCCTTCCGGAGCACCTGATGCCACTCCCGGTTTTCATGGGAGTTCACACTATGAGTGCCTTAGTTTTTAATGTCGTCTTTTTATTTCCGTGCATTGTAGCTGTCTAACGTCCTTGTTTTGTCTTTGTTTTTCTCTTTTGCCGTTTTTGCCATGTCTTTGGATTTCGATTTTTGTGGTCTTCGCTTCCCTTGTTCCTTCGGTATTCTACTGCCGTTGTTTTGAAGGGACCAAGCATCGATTTACTCTTTTAATATTCTAGATGTGATCTAGATTTGGGTTGAAATATTCATTCAAGGTAAACTGTATGATCGATTGCATAGATAAATAAATGAACGATGTACGAGACCGGCTATTAGATTTGCTTGGTTGACAGAATTGTATCAATTAACACTCTTATATCTTTTTCTGAATATACTTTCCATCGGATGATACGACCGCTTTCATATAAATTCATTTCATATTCTACAATTTAACGCTTTTACAATCCTGACACTTTCAAGACTCAAATTTATTTGGATGATATCAACATGACCCAAAACCAGCTAAATAAGTTATCCAGATCTTTGAAAACTTTTAATTAATCACTATTTGCAGTTTTTTGTAACCTATGGACTTCTTAAATACCTTATTAAGATTTTCTTTTTTCATACACATTTTTACCCATTTTCTTCTGCTTGTTGTTGTGGTATCTGCATTTTTTCTTTTTTGTTATCTTTTCTAATCTCTCTCATAACATTTATCACCTTATTTCAGGCCTTGCATTATTTTCAGTGGTTTATTTGAAAATAAAATTCGCCTCAATCTAGTTTACTGGTTGTGTCAGTCATTTCTTCTTTGTTTACATTTTCGATTGCTTGCGTGTATAACTTTTTTATGAAATTGTAACACGCTTTTAGCCTGTCTACGTTTTCGAATTTTACATATTATTGTCTATTTCCAACATTCAGTTCAAAATAGATGGGTCCTGAACTACTCTTACTCTAGATTGCTGGTGCATAATCTGAAGATTTCTATCAAGCTTTCTGTAAATAAAGTCTTTATTATGCCCAATTTTTGCAGTCCATGTATTACAGTCCGTGTCTTGAAAATTGAAAGCACTTATGTCTAGTAATGAAAAGATATGTAAAACTATGGTTATCATTGCACACTGCCTTGAAGGAGCTTTTCAACTCTTGTGGCTTGACTCGTACGTAGACTTATTACCGAGCACATCCGAATAGTACATTTTCGAGACCTAATAGTTGAATATTAAGCCATACACTTTCAGTAACAACTGTGACAATGTCTTATTCTATATCTGTTTATCCACTTCCAATATATACTATAACGCCTGGTTTTGTAATGCTAGAGATTACTAATACCCTTGTTTGTTTATCTCTGCTTTTTGTCAGAATATTTCATGTTTTAGTATCTCTACAATTATCGCATTGACATCTGGTTTATCATTTCCACACAGAAATCTGCTTTTAAAGTAACAAGGCTGTTCAATACATGTAAGACAGCAACTTTAGTTAAGAAACACAAAAGACCATATTGGGTTTACATTTTCAAGAATTGGGTTATATTAACTGTCTATCGCTTTACAAGAAGTCCCATTGCGGACCTTTGATAACAAACTTTAATTTTCATGAGGTGTCCTTTTTCATTTTAATATTAAACTTATTTGACCCACGTTCAGATTTTGACAAATCATGTGTAACATCCAAGCTCTTGTATGAATCAAAATCATTTATCCTTCAACACGCATAAACTCTTCAGTAAAGCTTTGTCAACATTTGGGTCAGTAAAATTTTTGCATAACATTTAAATTATCTGTACCTTTCTCAATCACCTCTAATAATATCAGCTAAACTATGTTTCTTATAAAATTATTTCTGTTTTCAGAAGTTCAAAATTTTCCTGATATATTCTTGTTTTATTTCGTCTCTCTAGTTCAATCAGAGCCTTTAACTCATGTGCTATGTATCATAACATTTTCTTTCTCAATATCAAGGAGGTCTGACACCTTGTTTATCTTTTTTCTATGCGATAGCAGTGGTTTCGTTTACTTCTGTTCTATTGACCACCTCATTAATGAGTTCTTGCAATTTTTGGTCTTCAGCTAAAATCACCGTTAAAGTATACATATACACAGTACTAAAATTATACCATATTTATATTCTTATCTTAATGCACAATCTCACGCGATTTTTGGTAATTTTAGGTGTTTGCTGTTATCTTTCATTCTCTAGTGCAATATATTTGTTTGATTGGAATTAAAGTTGCCGGAGCCGTCCGCTTCGAATTTGAAAGAAATTTCAATGTAAGGGTTGAAATAATATATTGTATTGACGATCTAAATAGAATATGCTAAAATAGCATTTGATGTATGATGTACTAAAATATCAATGATGTATGAAGTCCGTAGTGTATTGAGCAGAACCCAAACCCGAGTTCTTATCGTTGTTTACGTTTGTCGTATGTATTATTTTTGTTTTCCTGTGTACTTTTTTTTGTCAGATTGTAGCGTTTAATTGTAATTTTCAGCTATTGTAGATGTTTCCTTTAATAATACAGTGATGCTGAAGGGTGGTACAATCTCAATGCCTATGGGAACAAACGTAGGTAACTGATTTATCCCCGGCTTGGCCTTTTATAGAACCGAAAAAGCATATGAATGAACGTGATTCTGTCCTTAATTTCAACGCCATCTATGTCTCGGATATAAACTAATATGATTTATATGCAGAAAACGCCCCGATTTACAGGTCGAGGATGGAACCTAAGGTACCAACCTCAGGCCTTACCGTTTTTAGGCGATTTGGTTTCGGTTAAGTAATTTCGTCAGGTGATTTAAGTTTTGGCGCAAGACATAACTTCCTTACGTCATAGAATATGTGATGTTAACACAAAGGAATTCCATGGCGCTGGCACTAGCGACGTTCTTAACAACGAGACGGGTGCATGAGTTTTGTACCAACGGGCTACCAACCAATCAGTAGCAGACATTTATTGCCAACCGGGGATAATACATTTTATTAACCAAACGTCTATCGTTACTTACCACCAGATAGATAAATCATTTTACTGGAAAAAAAAGATTATAAAGATGTAATGTTATATTGATTATGGCACGCCATTTTTGCGCGCCATAAAACCGGTTTAACCAATCATTTCTTTTGAAATGTCTCTACTAAATCAATGTTCCGGTGGTTTTACACCTGCCTTACTTTCTTGTCCTTTGGATTTCGGTTCTTGTCGATCCTGTCAAATAATTTTGTTATTCGTTCATTTATGACGGGAAAATGGAGATTACATAATACTTTTATAATGTTAGTTTGAATGGGGAAAATAAAGTATTCATTTGCACAATCTCGATATAGCCACGACATTGACAGTCCCAGCAAAGTACTTTGAGCTAGTTATAGGAACTCATTTGTAACTTAAGTAACTATCAAAAGGACATAAAACACATCACTATTTTGTAAATTGTTTAGGACTAATCGCCTAAGGTACTATACATTACTTAAAGCCAATAAGTGGGATCGAACATTAGAATTTTAAAACTTACGAAGTTCTTTCCGTTTAAAGTAAAAGATAAGATGACAGTAATGGTACTTTGAAAAATGCTCGTAAATATGCCAAATAAAACGGCAAATCAAATTCTGAAACAGGCTGCTCGTGAGTATCAGATCAATGGAATAGTATTATGGGACTTGTCAGCTTGTACGATTATATAATGGTTTTACAAATAGAGCAATATTTTTATGTATGTAATAATATGCAGCCGAACCTCGATGGCTCGAACACCCAATGGACTGATGTTCTTTGCTGAAACCACTGGGCAAATTGGAACAAAATTTGGTCACAATAGTCCTTGGATTGCCGCTTTAAAAAGTGTCTGACAAGTCTTTATCATATCCACAATGGCCGCCAGCGGGGAATGTGGTTTTAACATTGGCCCTTATGGGAAATCATTCAAAGATCTTCTTCTCTCAACCCATTGCATCAATTGGAACCAAACTTGGTCATAATAGTTGTTGGGTGGTCTTCCATACTTCCGTACTTCCATACTTCTTCCTAGATGGCCACCAGCGGAGATATTTGTCTAAAATTGGACCCTTAATTCAAAACTCTTCTCCTTTGAAACACCTGGGCCAATTGGAACAAAACTTTGTCACAATGGTCCTAAGATGGCCCCTTGGTGTGTTTGGCAAGTCCGTTTCGTATCCAAGATGGCTGCCAGCGGGAATTGGTTTCAACATTGTACTCTATGGAACCAAACTGAGTCACAATAGTCCTTAGTGGTCATATAACCTAGCAAGTCTGGATGTCATTCAAGATGGGCGCTAGCAGAGATCATTGTTGAAAAAAGGACCCTTTTTTCAAAGATCATCGTCACAGTCGTCCTTAGGTGGACCCTTTTAAAAAGAGAATAAAAAAAGTAAAAATGGTAAGGTAGGCCACAATTAATAGGAAAAATATATATATATATACAACTCAAAACAGCCAAAATAACCAAAACGGGTTGAAAGGAAAGTGTGCCCAACGTTTCGGTCAGTACGGCCTTCTTCTGGGGGCAACCGGGACAGAAAAATGGAAGAAAGTGTAGAGGATACAAGAGAAGACTACTGACTAACGTGTAACGAAAATCGTTGGGCACGCTTTCCTCTCAACCCGTTTTGGTTATTTTAGCTGTTTTTTAGTTGTATATTTTGTTTAATTTTACCTTTTAATTGTTCCCTACCTTACCATTTTTACTTTGTTTATTTACATTAATTTGTGGCCATTGCACAACATATATTTTTATATTCTCATACTTTTAAAAAGAATGTCCGGCAAGTCCGTATCATATCCAAGATGGCTACCAGCGGGGAAGGTGGTTTTAACATTTGGCTCTATCAGAAAACATTCAAACATTTTCTTCTCAGAAACCGCCAATTGGAACCAAACTTGGTCATAATAGTCCCCATTAAAATGTGTCAGGCAATTCCGCATGTCATCCAAGATGGCTGCAAGTTTGGTCTTTGTTGAAAATTTGACCCTTTATTCAAGGATCTTCTCCCCTAAAACACCTGGGCCAAATGGACCAATTGGAACCTAACTTGGTCACAATGGTCCTTAGGTAGCGCCTTTTGAAAAATAAGTCCGGCTAGTCCCTATGCTATCCAAGATGGTCGCCTGCAGGGAACATGGTTTTAACATTGGACCCTCTGGGGATACATATTTAAAGATCTTCTCCCCCGAAACTTCATGGCCAATTGGAATTATACTTGGTCACAATGGTCGTTACTTGGTCCGCCTTGTTAAGATGTGTCCGGCATGTCTGTATAGCATCCAAGATAACAGCCAGTGGGGAACGAACATTGCTTAGCAAAAGACCCTATGGGAAATGCATTTTCCTCTATAAATTAGAACTTGGAAATTATACAAAGATCTCTGAAAATACTAGGCCAATTAGAACAAAGTGTGGCACATTGGTCCTTAGATGGCATTCGAGAAGGGTGTCAATCGGTCTTTTCCACATTTATATTCATGGAAAATATAAATAAATGTATATAAATGTATATGTATATAAGTGTAAATAAATGTATATGGTGTACTTGTACATGAGATAATATCTCATGTGTACACTTTGTTCAATTACTTTATCTAAATTTGTGTAAATTCTAAAACCTAAGGATATAAATTATAAAACCTAAGGATATATGGTGTACTTGTACATGAGATAATATCTCATGTGTACACTTTGTTCAATTACTTTATCTAGATTTGTGTAAATTCTAAAACCTAAGGATTAACTCCCTCCATCGTAGTTTTGTCCTTAGCTATATTTGATATTACTGATTATTCGGATTTTAGAGATGTATGCTCTTTATTTTTCTTAGATATGGTGTACTTGTACATGAGATAATATCTCATATGTACACTTTGTTCAATTACTTTATCTAAATTTTTGTAAATTCTAAAACCTAAGGACTAACTCCCTCCATCGTAGTTATGTCCTTAGCTATATTTGATATTACTGATTATTCGGATTTCTTTTGNTATTTAATACAGGAGTTTGTCTTTTATTGCAGTGTGGAGTTGGTAAAACAATTCCCCGTGGTAGAGATGTATGCTCTTTATTTTTCTTAGATATGGTGTACTTGTACATGAGATAATATCTCATGTGTACACTTTGTTCAATTACTATTATCTAAATTTGTGTAAATTCTAAAACCTAAGGATTAACTCCCTCCATCGTAGTTTTGTCCTTAGCTATATTTGATATTACTGATTATTCGGATTTCTTTTGCTTTTATGCATTTTAACCATTTTTGAAATTATGGATTTCCTTTGTTTGGGTTCTAGTGCTGCTGGTGAGGAATTAATTTCCGAAATGGCCATACAGCTCATTAAAATTATTGCAGTTGGGGTTAACATATGTGTTATGGTCTCATGTTCATTTACCCCATATCCTTTCGTAAAATATTTAATACAGGAGTTTGTCTTTTATTGCAGTGTGGAGTTGGTAAAACAATTCCCCGTGGTAGAGATGTATGCTCTTTATTTTTCTTAGATATGGTGTACTTGTACATGAGATAATATCTCATGTGTACACTTTGTTCAATTATTTTATCTTAATTTGTGTAAATTCTAAAACCTAAGGATTAACTCCCTCCATCGTAGTTTTGTCCTTAGCTATATTTGATAATACTGATTATTCGGATTTCTTTTGCTTTTATGCATTTTAATCATTTTTGAAATTATGGATTTCCTTTGTTTGGGTTCTAGTGCTGCTGATGAGGAATTAATTTCCGAAATGGCCATACAGCTCATTAAAATTATTGCAGTTGGGGTTAACATATGTGTTATGGTCTCATGTTTATTTACCCCATCTCCTTTCGTAAAATATGTAAAGATTTGAAAATGATATGCAAATTTTAAACTTTGCATTTATTTGAAAACATCTTTATTTTAAAGATTTCATGTAGTGAAGAAACTTGGTCGTATGTCGTTTTTTCAGTACACATGAAGGTATTGGACCATTACGCTAGTGCCATTGTTAAAGTTGTTAAAATTATATTGTTTGAGTAAAGACAAGTAAGTTTAAATCTGAAATAAATAAGTTAAAAGGGAACTTACAATGGTGCTCTTTAATTGAATTTGAAATGTAACATGTAATTTCAATTGGTATTTTGTAGGCCAGAGGCAGAGTTAGAGAAGTAAGTATACATGTGGCTTTAAACATGCAAATGAATTCGTGAATGTGCAAACGTAAGTAACTATTTGATTTTTAAGAGGGGAGGCTTGGAAGGAACATTTAATGTTGAAAATTGTTTTATTGTAATCTATCAGCCTGACCATATTTTTCTCCCTTTTAAGGCTAATGTGAAGTGATTTCCATCGTATATGTCAACATTGTTATTTTCATCCGCCTTCTCCTTTCGTGATATTTTTTTCACAAAATTTCTTATCCAGAAATTTGTTTGTGGACTTCCTTCAAAAGCCAACTCCGCCCCAGTAAATAACAAATGGTGACTCCATTATTTTTGCTTGGTTTTGTTTTGCTTCTCAACTCAGTTGCTGCTTGATGTTAATTCTATTTGAGAATGAAAATACCATGACTGAATTGCAAAAACGTCAATCAAAGTTAATTGACGTTTAAATTTTAAGTTTAAATTAAATATCCTTAACAAAGTCAACCAAACTATATGCTTTAAATTCAAACGTCAGTTAACATTAATTGGCGTTTGTGCAACCAAGTCCAGAATTTTAATAGCTTTTCACAGGCTCCTCAATAATTTTTATATTAGTAGAATTTGCATTCCATTTTGAAAGTTTCATATCAATTTTTAGAAAAAAAATGAATATAAAAATAAAAACTGAAACTGAACAACACAAGCCTATAACCAGGAATTCGAATGAATGATTTATATACATGTATACTTTATCTTCATCAAAGTCGAGTAATAAATATGTATTACATACTTAGCGAAAATATGTTCTGTTTAGCATATATAATAAAACTGGAGGTTAACAGTCCATATCATATACCAGTCTGGTATGGCCATATCAGACCGACTCGTTCTGAAATGTCCATTTCATCCCAATGATTTGGCTATTTCAGCCCGAATGTAATGATAACTCCTCATTGAAAGTATATAATAAACAGATTTTGACATGTCCTTTTCCATATCAGCACGGTAATTATCCCTCGACCCTAATCAGCTTTTGGCTGGCACCTCGGGATGATAACCGTGCTGAAATGGAAAAGGCCATGAATTAATATACATGGTATTATCAACCGGCGCACCTGCAAAGCAAGCTTTTCCCCGATAAGTACAGTTATGCGGTTATATTTGTGCTTGTGTGATTGACGGTTCGCATATTATGAGTGGGATGATATTGTACGGTAATTCCAATTGTAAATGCAAGGCCCAATTTCATTGAGTAACGTTATGAAAAACAAAAAAGTTATTTTTCCGATAAAGGCTTCAGCTGCCAAAAGCCCAATGATTTGTTTATCACCCTTCATTTTGTATTTTATATTTGTAATTATTGATCTGGGGTTTCAAATTGTCCCGAACTGCACAGTAAATTTAACAAACATGTTATTCTCTCCTTTTCAGGAATTTTCAATTTAAAAAAAAACATTTTGAACTTGAGAAACATTTTGACCGAACTACTAGAAACAATGTCCATTTTGAACGTTGCAGCAACCTTTGGTTGTTACGATATTCCATCGTTCTTTGGAGTTTTATGACATCGTAATGTGAAAGCATGGAAGCTTTAAAGGATATATCAGTGACCCAGTTTCTGCAATTTTTCAGCCGTTTGGCTTTATTTGTATAAATAACCACGTAAGATTCTGTTGTGAATACCTAATCAGAAAGAGCAATTGCATGATATACATTGTAACTATTTTTATCCTTTTGATTTCATGTGAAAACTTGACAAAAAATACTGCCTTTGAAACGTTGGGGCATCGCTTGATATATCCAGGTCAACCAGGTTTTCCTTTTGCGGAATTGCTCTGTATAACCATAGCAACTTAGAAGGATGGTAATATAGGGTTATTGCATGAATATTGGGGAATATTGTCCCGAGTAGAATTTTATATTGCATGAGCCTGCGAGTGCAATATATATTCTACGAGGGATAATATTCTCAAATATTCATACAATAACCCTTTTATTGTATTGCAACACCAGAATTTCTCTTAATAAGGGGATTTTGTTGTCGATGACGTCATGAAATTTAAGTCATATTTGCACTAGTGCAATATGGAAAATTATTGCACGCTAACGTTTGGTTGGTTTCTTAGGGAAATATTATTTTGCTATACAATAAATACAGTTATTTCCTGACTATGGGGACAGTAACAAGTTTATGGTTCTTTCGAGACGCACACATTTTGCGTTTAGAAGCATAATAGCAATAAATGTTATCGGAATCTTAAGTCTTGTTCAGCATTTTGACGTCCATGGTCGATCGGTCAATAGTTTTTATTCTCCCTGTAAGTAGTTCGAAAGACAAATGGTTGTTGATTTCACAATGACTTTTCAATTGGCAAAACAGTAGTTTTAATTTAACACCATGTAATAATTAGGGGGATAGATCGGGTTAGCCTAATATTTTCCACTCGTTTAATTTTTAAAATATTTTCAGTATTAAAACATGTCAACTTTAATTCTTATATGGGAACAATGGAAACCATGACGACAAGCCATATGAAAATCTCCAATAACATTATGATCTCGAGCGACTTCACAACAGTCTTTACGCTGAAACAGACGACGTTATAATGTGTTTTGTGCACAAAAACGTCAGTAAATCGTATGTAATAGCTGTCCTTACCGTATACATTATAGGTCCGCGCAGATCATTAAATGTCATATTAGAATCGAAATAATCCATGTTCGCCATGTAGTCGATTTACACATGGGTGTCCATTATTTTCGTTTATTTTACCCCTCGCTCCGCTACGCTACGCTCTGGGTAAAATATTAACGAAAATAATGGCCACCCATATGTAAATCTCCAACAAACCACCGGCGCCCATGCATTATTTCTTAAGCAATTTTCAACACTTTTAACCGTCCCATTTTCTGTCTAGTGGTCATTAAGTATACTTTGTTTCCGAATAATATTTGATCAATTCAAGACTTCATTTTGGTGTATAAAATTAGCTGTATTAAATTTTTATTGGATAAAAAAATACTTCAAATGCAAAATTCTGTAGTATCTGTTGTTATCGTGGTCTTTGAATATTACGGTACAGTTTTACCAACAGGTATTTATACAAAAAATCTTCAAATGTTTTATCCTAAATCATATTTTATGTACGTTTACGTTAACCAACGCTCCCTCCCTTATATCAAAACACTCAAATGTTTTGTAAAAATCCATCAGCATTCTACCTTTAGGGCAATAAAAAGGGCTCTGGGCTTCAACACAAAGGTCCAGGGCTAAAACACTAAGGCTTCGGGCTACAACACAAGGTCTACGGCTTCGGGTTCCACTTACTTGGCTCCGGTCTTCATCAACTGGACTTCGGGCTACACATTACATAGGGTCCGTCCTCTGAGAGAGCTGTGAGACCCGTCTTCTTACCGAATTAAAAACATATTCTAAATGTAACAACATCATTACTTCATATAAAGGTTTTTACACGTATGATGCAAAGCGTAAATGACAGAATCCACTCTGCTCTAGGCTGAGACAACCTGCATTGATATTAGACAGATGTGACATTTGTCTCCCCCGATAAAAGAAAAAAAAATTGTGATATTACTAGCACTGATTTAATTTCTGTAATTCTACTGACAAGCTTAAGTATTTTTCCTTTACAGGCAAGAAAAGTCCATTCAAAGAGCTCGCTCTGCAGGCTATTTTAAGATATTAAAGCATTATAAATGTAACTGTTACAAGTAAGTATAAAAAGATAAACACCGCAATTTTCAATTCCTCACATAAATATCATATATTACATTGTACACGTGCTAAATGTGCAATTGCATTTTAACATGGAAATATTAACTTATGTGAATGATTCAAGTAACCAGCGATCCTGGATTGCACAAAGTATCCGGCAAAGTGTGTACAAACACGTTATGACATTGTCATCTAAGCTTTTATCAGGTTTTTATGGGAACTTTGTATCAAGTTGTGACATAATTACATGGAAACGTACATGTTTAAACATGTCTTCTGTGACATGCAAAACGTCAAAACATCGAAACTGCGGTAACATGTAGCATTTCATTTCGACAATTTATATCCCCTAAGGACAGATAAATATCAAACATTTTAAGACCAAATATCAGAGAAAAATAATCAAAAGTATACATAATTTTACTTTTTTGGGGTAAAAAATAACGGACTTAAGATAGTTAGACACTGTTGCGCTGCGCAGTTTATTCGCGCATTAGAAAAATAAAAAGTCAGATACGGGTTAGGTTTGATTTTTGGGACGGAACAGTAATTTGCCGGCTCTTGCTTTGTGACGTCACAATTGAATGTCATATTTCGTTTTACTTTGCACCAAATTAACTCCCTTTTCCCGTAAATAATGTTTGATCCGGAAACTTTGCTAAATATCTCTGTTAAAAGCATGGTGACATATACATCTTTTAATTGTTCCCACTAAATTACATCATAAACTATCTGTTCTCAAAAATAAACCAAATTCTCATGGATAAAAAGTTCATTTCTATTAAACTAAAAATTGCCTTCCCATATTTTCCCTGTGCATTCTATGTAAATTTATGTGAAAAATGGCTAAAAATGAGCAAACTTTGATCTCAGTTCTAGAAAAAGAAAGCATGGTGACCCATACTTTTTATTACAGATTTCGGGTAAGTAGGATCGGTTCTTCAATTCTGCCGATTATAATAAATTCTCATGGATGTAGATATTAGTGTCTATCTACCTTAGTTATAAATTTGAATATATTTTTAAGTAAAACTATATTTATTTCAATCGGCAAACGTTTGTGTAAGCGCAAAATATTGAAATGAAGATAAAAAAAAAACACCGATTAAAAATTTAGCGAGACTTTACCAAGCTGGCTATGCAGAAGCTGCAATCGCTCATTGAGACAAGAGGGATTCATAGGACCAAATATTTGCTAACGCAATAGTCCAATCGTCATCCTCACAAATCCTACCGCTGATGTACATGTTTTTTAAAAGCAAAAGCCTCATTCTCTAAATAAGTGTCACTGAGGCTTAATTACCCTACATTTATCATATTAAGCAACAGAGACTTTGATGAATTTACTGCAAGTCTCCGAACTCAGAGATTTTTGCAAATTACGCATCTTGAACATTCTTCTTTTATGGAAATGCTTTTGAAAATGTCAAAACCTGATAAAAAAAACCAAGAGAAACTGGGACATAACGTATATTCTTATCGTAATAGTAGATATCGACGGGATATTCTACGCAAATCCGTTAAACTGGCTTTGGAATCTAGTGACCTTAAGAATTTACACATATAGTGGTCTCTAACTGATACTTCCGATGCCTAATAACAAAAACATAATACATGACGGCTCATTACTAAACCCTTCGGGAAGTTTTGATTTTGATTTTTATTCCGTAGAGCGAAAGCGTTTTACCAGCAGACTAGGTTCTTTAAGCTAGCCGACAGTTTAGCGTCGAACACTCTTTGACCCATCTTTCTTAATTACGTTTTGACATATATTTTTGTTTTTAAGCTACTGGTAAAAGGGTTAGTAGAGTATCTGCTTTTGGGTTTTGTGCGTCTGTTTATTATACTATTGGGAAACGGGATAGAGAAAGGGGAGGTTTGGGTACCCATAAACCAGTTAGATCATACAGCTAGCCTTTGCTGGTGCCAGTACCAACGCGGAATCCGGCTGTCCCGATTTCCTATCGTAATTTAAGCTTGTCTCTTGTCTTTATTAGTGTTTTTCTGGTGTAGTTGGCCTGTGAATGTAGTTTTGAGCCGTTGTAGGTGTTAACTGTTATCCCCTATTTGTAAGTTTGTCGTTAATAGAAAAAAAGGGAAACGGGGAAAGTTTCAAAGAGACAACGACCCAAAGGGGAGTAATAACAACTCAAATAAAATCTTCAATGAACGGTGGGAAAACCCCACACCCAACGGCAGGTCGGAGTCGGCCCCTGAATAAAGAGTAATCAAGTTCAGCGAAATAAACATCATCCTAGAGTCCTATAGACATAAAGTAAAGTAACTAGAAAAAAGACAAGACACACAAAGGCTTAATAAATTTCCTGACTTAGGACAGGCGCAAACCTGTATATTTATATTTATCCAATTAATCAGCATAACATCAATATATTTAACGCATGTGTGTTTTATTTCAGGATTCGACCTTCACGTGAACTTTTTTGGAAGCCTCCTCCAAAAAAGTGGACTAAAACATGCCGTTCAGAACCGTATGATTTAGTTATTGGAACAAAGTCGGATGGATGTTGGGTAGCCTATGATTTCCGGAATCACATATGTCCTTATACCACATGTAAAGAGTAAGTTATTTGACATTTATGCAGCCAGATCAAGAGGTTTACGAGTACTTGATATAAATATTTCTTTCTTTTTTTAAACATTAGAACAGTTCTTATTTACTGGTTAAGAGTTATATAAATATAGTTTCTACAACGAGAACTAAGTTGATTATGAAATTTCTCACATCGAGTTGAATAAATTTTGCAAATGTTTGAAAACGAGGCTTGCCGAGCTTTTAAACATTTGAAAATTTATTTAGCAAAATGTGAGAAATTTCATAATTAACGTGTTAAAGTTGTAGAAAATGTTTCTATATTGACATAATGTAAAACACCGAGAATTATGTTCCGAATAAATTTGGCGAGAAATTTCTCGCGAGTGTCTCTCTCTCTCTCTAGAGATAAGAAATATTATTATCACACCGATGAGGCGTTGGGAAAATTTTCTAGAAATTAAAGAAAAAAGGATGTAGTACTAATGTACATGGGACAAAATCTCATGAAGCATTGTTTGAGCAATAAACAGAGAGTAAGGCCAATATCGTAAAATGACATCCAGTTTTAGAAACAGATACTTGGTGCATCTTCTTCAACTAATTTAGCAATGAAAATTAATTTTATTGAATTAAAGTGGTTCAGTCGTACCATATTTGTCATGTTTATTTACCTTTCCTGAAAGAACAGTTCTACAAAAAGGTAAGAAAAGGAATGATAAATAGAGGATAACATGCCCCCGCGCAAGGTTGAATCAAACTGGGATTTCTAAGTAATTATATTTGTGTCTGCATGACATATATGATGCCCCGCTAAACACATGGTACTATAAG
>MJUU01015384.1:18949-29035 GCA_002080025.1 Modiolus philippinarum | reverse complement strand
AAAAAAAAAAAAAAAAAAAAAACAGAAAAAAAACAAAAAAAAAGAAAAGAAACCAAATAATAAAATAAAAAAAACATACTTTTATCTGAAAGCGAAGTGCATTTATAAATTTTCCTTTAGGACAATTCTTCACCTTAATTTAAGTGACGAAAACAAATTAACCTGAAGCGCTACAAATCAATATAATATGAATCACCCTTAGCTCAACAGTGTTCATAAATCAGTGATTCCTGTTATACGTATTGATTTTGCCTTATAAAAATAGAACGTATTCCAGTGTGGACACGATTCAAAAGTCCCGTATTGGAGTTGCACAGACATACTTTGCAACCTCTAGTACTAATTCACTAAACATATTGAAAAATTCAACAGTGTATAGTTAAAAGAAATAGAAAGAGAACCAAAATAAAAATCCTTTCCATATGCACATCTTCAATATACGTAAAAATCGTCTGCAAAAAAAAAACAAAAAAAAAAGCAAAAACAAAAAACAAAAACAAAATCAAAAAACAAAAAACAATGCCTACGGGTATTAACGTAGGTAACTGATAATGCTCCCTCCGACTTTTTGTCGCGGGAAGGAATTAAAATAAAAAAAATGAACAACCCACGTTTTTTCATAGTTGTATTGCAAATTGTTGATAAAGACGTCATAGAATGCTATTTAACATAAATTCTATGACATGTCGTTCCGATATAGATATAGATAATTGTACATTTCGGATAGAATGTAGACATGGTCTATATAAATTCTAATTATAAGCCAATAGTACATTTATTATGGTTTATATAGCAACTTGTTTTACCTCTGTCAATAAGAAGAATGGCAAGTGTATTTTTTAATAATTTTTTTTCACATCCAAATTCCTAATGTCCCACAAATGTTGAAAATTAAAAAAAAAAAGACGATTGTATATCTTGTAGCTAGGAAACCCTTGATTCAAGTTGAATGACGTTCAGACTTTCTGCAGGATTTGTTGTATTAATTTCATCGCTTTTATATTTTAGTAAAACATATTTTAACGATATTTTAAAATGCATTAAAAAAAAATCGTTACCTCCATCAGGATATTTTTTTGTTCTTTCTAAGAATGGTACACTCCTTTCGACAAATTTTCTTATTCCCTTGTATTAAAATGGAGGTTTTTTACTTTTAATATTTCCTTTCTTTTCAGTATAGGTAGATGTAGATATATACAACCATGGTGGGGTTCACTGTATTGTGTACAGGATGCTTATAAAACAATTACATACTATGTTTGGTGTTGGAAAGGAGGTAGATGGAGACTAGAAAAGAGGTATATTGGGCTACCAACATGCTGTTCCTGCAAGATGTTTTGCTAATAGGATCATCACAATGTCAACAGCATCTTTACCTTTACAAAATTGTACTGCATGACAAGGACGGAATAATCGGGATTTTCTTACCATGTACAATAAATAACCTTTATACGTCTCAGTGTTGGAGAGTTTTAAATATATTTTCGTCAATTTGATTTTGGTATTTGCACAAAGATATCATTCATAAATGATTTTAAGTATAACATTTCACTCTTCTATTATTAGACCTTAATTTTACCATGTAAATTTTAACAATGACAAATAATGCCTTTTACTTCTATGAATATTTTCTTTATAGTTTTGTGTTGTCAGCATCATACATTGTATTTCGTTAGGGACCAACCATTTAACTTGAAGGGGGGGGGCTATGGTTTTTTTCTAAAAAAAATATTTTGGATCTGATTTTATGTGAAAAAATATTTTGGCTGCCAAAATGATGAAAAAAAATTTTCTGAATGAGGCTTTCTGTCCCAAAAAATTTTGTTAATTTTGAAAAAAAATATTTTGTTGATACGCGTGCAAAAAATAAATAATTTGTGTCCAGAAAAAAAAACCATAACCCCCCCTTTCAGGTTAAATGGTCGGTCCCTTACTGAATGTTTTGTGAATATATGTCTGTTTATTTTCTGGTGTTATTGTTCTATATTAATAAACTGAGTACGTTGTTTTGGAAGAAAAGGTGTGGTCGAGCGAGAGGATGTTGTTACATTAATTTGCAAAAAATTAATTCAACACAGGACTTTCGTGATAGAAACTCCTTTGCAATTGAAGGCGGAAACGTTCGCCTGAAGTACCAGTAAAGAGTGACTTGATTCCTGTCCTTTTGGAATCAAGTTGAAGTAAAAAAGTCAAAAAAGCTTTATTTAAAAAACAATATAATATTAGCTCCAAAGTTCTTTTTAAATCGACTAATGTATACCTATTGTCAACTACCCAAAAAACAAAAACCAAAATACTTATGAAATTGAAGTCTATATTTTAAATTTTTCCTACATGACAATTCTTTAACTAAATTTGAATCAATGGAAAGCAATCAACCTGAAGCGCTAAGTAGATTAAACATAAATCACCCTTAGCTCATCTTTGTTCATTAATAAGCGAAACCCTCTCAATGTATAGATGCATTCATGTTTTCGTATGTAAAAGAACTTTTTCCAGTTTGAACACGATTCAAAAGTCTCGTACTTATTACTTCGAATTGTACTAAAATTTGCTTACACACCGACACAGTCTAATAGTTTAAAAATAATCCTTCGCAGGGCATCGTACAGTGATAACGTCAAATAGGAACGCATATGTAAACGTTCAACATGATTGTGACGTATGGCACAAAGAGGACTAACCCCTTCCCCCAAAAACAACAAAAAAGTGACATTAACATGTAGAATTACAAGGTTACAACCACGTGCTAAATCCATATAATTCAAACAATAATATCAGAGTTTATTTTGTAGCTTGTTGTGTGGTTAATATTTAAAATACCAAAATTTCCTCTCATCCGAAGTATTACAACCCAATAATATTGAAAGTAATATTCCAAAAACAGTAAGGAAGACGTATTTATAATTTAACAAAAAAATATAAAAATAACAAATAAGAGGCTAAATCTATCACCGAGGACATCTATCGAATGTAATGCATGAAATAAAGCTACAGTAGTTTAATGGAACTACAATTTTGACAAAAACAGTAAATTTCTACAAAAAAACAGGGTAAGATTTTCATTTGAGACAGGTTTGACTACTAGACTGGTGGATAACCTTAGGGACCTCTGGACCGTCAGCAGTGGCATCTACCCAGTGGTTTCATAAATATAATACAAAAAGTATTAAAATATGCACAACGAAATTTGCTACAGTTTAAATTGCGGCAACTATTTTCTTTTAAATAAGACTATTATGAAATATACGTATCATTTTCTAATTTTTTTCGTTATTCATTGTATTTTTAGCAGAATAATCAGTTTTCAATTAAAAATATTTTTAATAGCCCTTAATAATAATTTCATTCAAGTTTGAAGGAAATGCATTGTGGGAGTGATTGATGAATGACTTACGCAAAACAACATACCAACGAATAGACACGAAATGCATTTAAATGCTAACTTTGACATTTCTGAACCTACAATACGTCTGAAACTAAAATGTTTGCACACAATATGTTGCTAACATATCATTAATTATTATTGCATCGGCAATTATTAAATATATATTCAAATTTTTACGACCCTTAAGCCAAATGTCGAAATAATGAAAAAATCTAAAATTCCGAAAATTTACATTTTTCAAAAAATTTATCACGAAAATCAAAATTTTTTGGACTTTAATGGTTTTATTTTCAAACATTGTATCACAACTGATACCCGGCACCTGAATAGGTTTTCAGGGGCTTTGGCTACAGAGCTGCCGGGCGCGTCCCCAGGTGGTGGATAGGGGAATGCCCTGTCTTTGCAGGGTAGTCAGGTTATAATACGGAAAGCCTGACCGCGAACCATTGTAGCCAAACTGTGTGGAGAAACGCCACGCTCCATGCAGTATAAAGACCCCTTCTATATTTCTCTAAAGAGAGCAGACGCACTGGGTGTCGTATAGAAGGCTAAATTTCCTGCCCCTACCCATTTCTCCCCTTTTCCAGTGGCAATCAAAAGTCGTTGCCCCGGTTGTCCCTTCCACCTTTATTTCTTTCTTCTTTTACTTACAATTTGTTTTGAATTGATTAACTTGTTCTCGTCCTGATATAGCTGAAATATTGCTCATTGGACGTTAAACTCTAACTAATCAATCAATCAATCAATCACAACTGATAAGTTAGGCGTAAAAACTAGATCAAATGACGAGGGTTGTTTATCTGAAAGGAATTGACGGCCTAAAATCGTCATTTTCGCAATTTTTTGCGGGCTATTGGGACATTTTGTGTATCCTCAGATAAAAAGGGCGTAAAGTACCTAAATTTGTGTTCATTGTAACGGATATTAAATTAGCTTTAAACTGGTACCAAATTTCAGTGCACATAACTTATCTTTGAAACATTATGGAGCTTAAAAGATGCAACTGAGGTTAAAACGAAAATACAAAAACTTTCCGGCTTAACTATAAAAGTATACCTATACTGTCTATGCGTGCAGCTTATGTCCATGTTAACATGTTTTATTTTGAAGAGGGGACATAGATGGGTCTGGTTCGGAAGTTGGAAAGGGGGGTGTGTGCAAGGGAAGTGTTTCCAGCCGACGGACTAATTGTCGATGGATTACTCATTTGCATATAGGAAGGATCTTTTTTGTTTACAAGGATAACCAGCGAGCAAACAAAATTTCTTAATTTTCTTTATTTATTTATATTTAAACGTTTGGACAAAAAATAAAATAAGCAGAGCCGAGATCCACTCGCTGAATCTAAAAACTGTTNTTCATAAATATAATACAAAAAGTATTAAAATATGCACAACGAAATTTGCTACAGTTTAAATTGCGGCAACTATTTTCTTTTAAATAAGACTATTATGAAATATACGTATCATTTTCTAATTTTTTTCGTTATTCATTGTATTTTTAGCAGAATAATCAGTTTTCAATTAAAAATATTTTTAATAGCCCTTAATAATAATTTCATTCAAGTTTGAAGGAAATGCATTGTGGGAGTGATTGATGAATGACTTACGCAAAACAACATACCAACGAATAGACACGAAATGCATTTAAATGCTAACTTTGACATTTCTGAACCTACAATACGTCTGAAACTAAAATGTTTGCACACAATATGTTGCTAACATTAATATTGTTGCTATCATTAATTATTATTGCACCGGCAATTATTAAATATATATTCAAATTTTTACGACCCTTAAGTCAAATGTCGAAATAATGAAAAAATCTAAAATTCCGAAAATTTACATTTTTCAAAAAATTTATCACGAAAATCAAAATTTTATGGACTTTAATGGTTCTATTTTCCAACATTGTATCACAACTGATAAGTTAGGCGTAAAACTAGATCAAATGACGAGGGTTGTTTATCTGAAAGGAATTGACGGCCTAAAATCGTCATTTTTGCAATTTTTCGCAAGTGTTTCCAGCCGACGGACTAATTGTCGATGGATTACTCATTTGCATATAGGAAGGATCTTTGTTGTTTACAAGGATAACCAGCGAGCAAACAAAATTTCTTAATTTTCTTTACTTATTTATATTTAAACGTTTGGGCAAAAAATAAAATAAGCAGAGCCGAGATCCACTCGCTGAATCTAAAAACTGTTTTACAAAACTCATTTCTAAGCTGTTTACCTCCGTCTGGGCTGCCGTAAAGAGGGTCTTCAAAAATATTGTGACACTTGCTTTTAAAGAAGTGGTGTAAATGACATGTGGATATTTAAAAATATTCTTGACATCTTAAATGCGAGATCATTATCACACTGTAATAGCATTAAAATGTTTGACTTCTCCACTCTTTATACTACCATCTTTCAAGAACAACTGAAATCGCGGCTGAAAATTTTGATTCATAGGATGTGATTCTACGGGAACGGCGAACGAAGATATTGGTACATTGTCATAGGCAGAGAACAAGCATGCTTCGTGAAATACGACTCAGAATCACAGAAAAAATAAACATGTGAAGAATGACTAAAATGTTATAGTTTCTGATCGACAATATATTTGTCCAGTTTGAAGGACTTGTTTTTCGGAATTACAATGGGCACAAACTGTGCACCTCTTTAAGCCCATCATATGAGGCTGAATTCATCGAAGGGCTTCCTCAAAATAAAGATAAAAAACTGTCCCAGCCCTTTAATTTAAGCTTCCGTTATATCGATGATATTTTGTCACTAAACAACCCTCGCCTTGTTTATTTCCTTCGTCTTATATATCCAAAGGGCTCAAAATTAAAGATACTACAGAAACTTCCACATTGGCCTCTTTCCTTGAACTTCGTCTTGAAACTGAAAACAGAGGTACACTGAATGACGCAATGAGTTCACGTTTCCAATTTTTTGGTAGCAACATTCTAAAAGCACTGCATATGGAGTTTTCCCAACTCATTCGCTACTTAAGGGTGTGTGGTCCATTCATTGACCGTGACTACCTTGATAGAGCACGGTTGTCTACGATCCGTTAGATCGCTATGGGATATTTGTTTCCCAGATAGCAACAGACATTTTTCTTTGCCATTAAAAAACTGTTTTATCTCTACCGGATTTGTCTTGACTAGGTTAGTTGACATGTTCAACGCGGAAGTCTTATAAGAAGCAGGAGATTCTTACTCTACCGGTGCACCTGATCTCACCCATGGTTTTTACTGGGTCCGTGTTGTTCATTTTTGTATAAGTGTGTGTCTTCATTTTTCTTTTTTGTGACGTCCTCATGTAATGCCCTTGTTTCTTTGTTTTGTTTCGATGTTGATATTGTCCTTAGATTGTTGGTTTAGACCGGCTGTTCGGTTCTCACTCAACTTACCATTTACTTTGATTGAAATGAATTTGTTGACAGATAAATGGTTTTTGTTGATAATTGAGCAAGTAATTACATAACTTCTTGCTTGCTACGAAATCGAGATTTTTCAAAATCATCGATAGACCGAAGGGCATTGTAACTACAAATACAGGTGTAAAGTGAACCAGGCACACTTGATCTGTTTTAGACTCAAATATTTTGTTAAATATCTTGCAAGGGTGATATAACTTTTTCATCCTTAGTTGTAGAATTATTGTAATGCATGGCCTCAAGCGGCGAAAAACTAACTTTCTTTTGGTGTATGCCATGTTACTAAAATGATATTTGGAGAAAAGTCTCGGCAAATTTCGTTGAAGCAGATTAAGTTTCATAATAAACAGTAGAATTTGTTTATGCTTTGAAAGATAAAAAGGATAACAGGAAAAACCTACAATAATTAAAAATTATAATTACATTTCACAATCTGCTAGGGAACTTCACAAGAACAACATAAATAACACAAAAGACAAACGCAACAATCGATACTAACCTTGGATAGTCGGACTTTGTACATTAACTAACAAAATAGAGTGGTAGGGTTAAAGCGGTTTATTGGTGCAAAAATTTCCCTTTATCTGTCCGTTTTCTAATAGTATAAATCAGTTTCAAAGGGTAACATTAGAATCAAATAATATGGAAATTAAATTCAAAGCAGTAAGATAGAAGTACCCTTAGCTTGCCAAAAATATCAAAACAGCAGGACAGTGCAGAAAACACCAATCTGTAACACACAGAGAGAAGCCTGAATATTTTTGTCACAAAAACAGTTATTTCAAATGTACTTGTGTTAAATTCGATATATTTTTGCACAACACATATTTGCAATTTAACTTTTTCATTTTTACCATTGAGTTCTACATTTTAAAAAAAAATCTTTTGGGTACATCGAATCACCGAAAACACCGGGATTCGCCAAAAGAAAAAAACGGATAAAGCACCAAAAACACCACCATTTTTTTACTGTTTACCGTTCAACCTTTACTTGTTAAATTATACATTTTAAATTCCCCACATAAAACATTTATCTGAAGTAAACCATTTTTTTTCTCAAGCTCTAATAAAAGTGAGCTGACTTTGATATCTGGAATATTGGAAAGAAGCGGTTCATCGAAAATGTTCACTTTTTTTAAACAAACATACCGCGCCCTGGTCAACTGATATAATTTTTATCAAAAGCACTCATCTGGCCTGGGTTGGCGGTTGATTAATGTACATTGTATATTACATATGCCTGTATAATCATTGGCTTATCACCTGTGCTGTGAGTTTTCGATTATCTTTCTAAACTCCAAAGGGAGCACTTCATATCCAATCCTTCTTGATTAGGTACCTTAGTTACCAGCCCAGGGTCTATTGTTCTTTCCGGGTAAATTGGCATCCTCTATCACTAAGACTAAAGCTCAACGATAGAGCTGAAATTCTCCTGGAAATGACGTTAAGCCCCATACAATTATTCAAGAATCTATATTTTTTCTCTAAAGATATTTTTCTCTGCTAGATGTACATTCAACAAGAAAACAGGAAAGGAGTAAAAATTTATAGGAGCCTACCATAAAGACTCCAGATCTTGCAATTGACTCGAAAAGTCCGTATGGTTTCTTATTTAGTGGGATTGATTTTTGTTGGTCTTTTTGTTCGGCAACGGAAGACAGCGATTGTAAGAACACTTTGCTAGTAAATTGTTGTTAATTGACGATCCTGCACCTGTGAGCGAAAAATTGCATGAATGTAGCGTTGTTCTACATCTAGCAGTGAATTCTACTCAAACCGTCTTGAACTTCCTGGGATGTAGGAGCAGAGCTGGTTGTTGATCTCTTCGTTTTGAATTTGAAACAACAATTAAAACACAGTGCCATTACTTGTATTTACTATGTAATTGCAGAGACTTTTTGTCTCACGTGCATTTACTCTATACCCTTTCATTGTTTATTTTAAACTCTTGTTTGTCCTGCAGAGTGGAGTCTCGAAAAAAAGTCCCAATGTCGAGTTTTCTCGCAAATGAATCGTTGAGTGTCCTGTGGTTGTTGATATGTTGCTTATGTGTTGTGATTGTCTCAGTCCGTTAGTCTTTTCGTCCGGCAACAGATGACGGCCAATAAATTCTATGTATGGGCTAAATATGACAAGGATGTAGCATCGTTTTACATCTAGCAATGAAATCCACTCAATTACTTGCGCTTACGTACAATATGAAGTATGAGTAGAGTGTGTTGGTGAAGGCCACATGGTGAGTTAAAGACGAAGAACAACAATAAAAGCGTCGTTCCATTGCTTGGTCTCCCAGGTATTTGTAGAGACTTTGCCTCATTTGTATTTACTCTATATTCTCTATTCACTTAATGGTATGGTCCAGGGACATCGCAGAATAACTAAAACACGAGCAGCAGAAAAATGCATTACTACAAGTCGAGACACATGGCACAAAAATAGCAATTCTAAAATAACGTCCTTTAATCGCTTTGTATCCATAACCGTGATAAAATCCGCATATACACATTGGAATTGTCATGACAATCGACGTTACTTTTGATAACGTCATAGACAATTTGACGACAGTTTTTGCAGCGTCATAGAAGAAAATAACATACTTTACGTGGTAAAATGGCTGTTTCACCTATAACACGAATCAATCTCTACGGTATCCAGTAAGTGTCATATTAGAATCGAACTTATTCACGGGAGCGTGTGTGATTTTACCACGGATTGGACCTTTATGCCTAAATTTTATCCCTCGCATACGCTCTTGGTAAAATATTCGGCATAAAGGACCAACCCGTGGTAAAGTTGCCATATATTTACGCTCCTGTCAATTATTTTTTTAAATACCATACTACCTATGGCCGTTTTGACAAGATCGATGAGAAATGATGGCAAGATACATTTACATGAAAATGGGAAACATTACATCGAAACTACATGTAGGTAACCTAGCTTGATGCTACAAATAGAGATATAAAAAAACCCAGCAGCCTATTCGCTATCACGCCTCCTGCATTACATTTGCAAATTGAGAGGCGCAATTTTAAACATACAATTAAATCTTGTATAGTGTCCCTCGTATAATCAAATCTTGTACAATGTCCCTCGTATAATTTTCCACTTCGCTTTACGCCATACTGCTGTTGTGATTCCATCTCAAAAGATCAAAGGTAACACATACAATGGCCAAGAACCACAATCACATGTCAAAATCCACACAAGACGAAACACCAAGAAATGACAAACGTAAACACTGCTAGTAACATGGGACAGCCAGA
>MJUU01015384.1:7781-18935 GCA_002080025.1 Modiolus philippinarum | reverse complement strand
TTTTTTTTTTTTTTTTTTTTTTTTTTAAGATTTTAAAACATTTTAATAACAACATGTTGTTAACAAATCCCCTTGGGACAGCCAGAATTAATTACGGCACCAGCAAAGGTAAGAATAAGCCGGTTTGTGGGTTCCAAAACGTCCATATTTTTTGCTTCATCTCCTTATAGTACATAACAATCAATTTGAGACGGTTCAGAAAGGCAGACTGCCTAACAAATGATTCCGAGGACAAGGTTATAAGGTGATTAGACAAATAAAACACAAACACAGATATACTAACTCAATGATCACAATCTTGAAAGGGAATGGAATTAATAGGACAAAACAAAATCTTGTGAGATGTGTCTAGGGTGCACGCCGCTGATCTGCTAGTTTGCTCAAGGAGCCTAGCCTACTTGTAAAACACTGTAATACTACAGAAGAAAATGAATTCAAATTTCTCTAAAGGGTTTGTTAAGGAATTATCATTCATCACCTTTCGCTATGGTGATCCCGGCTTGTACCATCGTTCCGTAAAACTCGTATCACGGTAGCGCGTGCAAAAATACTGACCCGAACTTATCAACATCTTGCTCTGAACTTATCACCCCAATTCTTTCAACCTACAGTTTTGTACTGTCCAAGAGTTTATACAACCCACGACTTGAAGTTTTATATTTACTACATTTGTATGCATATTAACTTAAAAATACATGATTTATAAATTGTAAAACACTTCCATTTAAAAAATGTAATGCTAGGTTTACACCGCCGATCAGACCAACTCGATCAACTCGACCATGCTGTTTTATCCCGATCAACGTGATAAAATTCATTGATCGAGCTAGCTCACCACGTCCACTCGACCTTTACCCGATTTAACACGACTAACACTCGACCATTCTCGATCTCTTTACGATTCACGTACGACTTATGCTCCACCCTCATTTGACTAACTAGACTTTGTCAGATTGAGCCAGATTATAGCCCGATTTGTGTTTGATTAACTAGACCTGGTCGAGAGAAGATCGAGAAATGACCGAGTGTGCTCGAGTTTGTCCTGTTAATACGTTTGTATATATGGGGTGAAATGTGAAAATTCAGGGAACAGTTCAGCATGGTGGAAGAGCAGTAAAATTTGTGGCCAATGTGGCTGATGCTTCAAAGAAAAAATGATAACTGTGATATATCTAGAGTAGCAGAGAAGGTGGATCTGGCACAGATGGTGTGTAGTTTGTGTTATACAATAGCAAAATGCTTCAAAGTCATCAATATGGAGGAATGAATGTTCGCTTTAACATACTAGCAGGCCATCCTCAACATGCGTCAGAATGCGACTGTGCGTTTTTTCTGTCATTACATGTAGGACTAATCTGATACATAAAACAGAAGACATATCATCACATGATATCGGTGGTAAGTAGATTTACAGTAGTTTCCATGTATAGCTTTAAACCTGCTTTCAGTAGAAAAATCCGGTTTTTTAAAGTGAAAATGGCGAGCGGCTGCCCGTCGGGTACATTTTCCCTGTGCAAATCTAAAGGAATTTTCAATTTTCTAGTAAATGTAACAAATATTCAAAATAGTATTTTTCTGATGTAATTTAGCTTGAATCATATCTTGTGATAAGAGTACAAACATGCTCGGAAGAAATAATATTTTATTCTTGAATTCATGTATTTAGTGAATCTGTTTCTGTGGTGTGTATATTCTGCACGTCATCATTTAATTATACTGGAAGCATGCACAGTCTAATATTCTTTTCTACAATCCTGATAAAGCGAGATTGAGCTTTTGCCATTATTTTGTGTCCGTTGTCCATGAACTTTGCATTCAAATATATTCTACCAAGAAACCGCCGAGTAATGATGGACCTCGATTGGTTCAATGTGAAAAAAAAGTCATGCCCGTTTCTGATCAAATACAACCGCCAACTTGGAATAAACTACAGGAATAAAAGCCCTGTCCTTGATTAACTGGAGTTTTCTATGTATCGTGTGCGTTTTTGTCACATGTACATTCACTCCATATCCTTTCATTTTTCCTAGTAGTTTCAAATTAGATCTTATGGTAAAACTCATTGAAACTCCTAAGCCAATTAGACCAAACTTGTCACGATTGACAAATGATGGTCCCTATTCAAAAAAAGTGTCCGTCATCGTCAGCTAATACAAGATGACTGCCAAAGGGGGGCAAAGTTAAACATTGTACCAGAAGGATTTTCACTGGACCAATTGCAGACAAAATTGGTCAAAATAGTCCTTGGATGTTCCAATTTCAAAATAGTATCTATCTTGTCTGCATGAAATCCAACAACGGGGAACTTTATTTAATATTCGACCCATCTTAGATATCCATTCAAATATTTTCTACTCTGAAACTACTTTGCAAATTGGCCAAAATTGAAAAGAAGAGTCCTCGGCTGGTCCCCACTTGAGAAAGTATCCGCAAGATTATCAAAGATGATCATCAGCCAAACTTGATCACAATAGTCATTGGAGTTCGTTGGATGGCTCCTTTAAAAACTAAAGTAAGGCCCTAGTGAGAGACTGAAGCTCTTGAAAGTCTCATGTTCTGCTATTGTGAAAAGATGAGATGCTGTTGTCTTAAATTGAGTAAAGGTCTTGAGTGGTCGATTTAAAGTTGGATAGGTCGGGAAAAAAATCAGGTTATGGTCGGGAAATCTTGTGTAGAAAAAAAGAAAGAATCGTGTTAGTCGAGTAATGATCGAGTACTAATCGAGTTGATCTGGAAGCGACTCGGCATAAATCGAGAAGCGAATGTGTTAAAGTCGGCATGATCGGTTAAAATTTTGAAACTCGATCAATACCGATCCCTTTTCGATCTCTTCACGACTACCTCGATCAGACCCCGATTGATTCCCGACCTGTTCTCGACATATAATGCACACGACCTCTACACGATATTTTTTGACATGTCAAAAATATTCGGGAACACAGCTCAAGTTTAACAGAGTTAGTAAGATCGCCCCGATTTGGTCAGTAGACCGAACCCGAGCATTCAAGATCAATGTCCCGATCAATGAATATTCATGAATATTCATAGATCGAGTTCGGTCGAGTTGCTGTGATCGGAGGTGTAAACCTACCATAACAACATTATAGGGATACAAAAATGCTCTGAATTCTACCTTGAAGAAACACCATACCTTCTATGTACTTGGTTCCTAAGTTTCTTTTGATTTTAATGCTACTTCTTGAAATACGTGTATAGCTTACATGTACATGTAAAGCAATTTACTGTTTATCATGCAACTTGGGTATTTAGTATTTTTTCACACATGTCTCTTCAAACATCGTTTTATTTCGAAGGCGGGTTACTATTCTACTCAATTTAACCAGTGCATTTACTTGTATAATATGTTGAAAAATACTGTGAAAAAAAACTTCAAAAAGTACTCTGGTAAAATAAACACTAAAATTTATGATAAAAGGGTTGATTTCAATTTCCAATCTCGTATTTGTTTGAACTTCTGTTGCACTACCTCAATATCCCAACAACTTTTAAAGTGAATTACAGATTGAATACATTTAACAAGTTTGTACCAGATACGAACATCTGATATCAAAATTTTGAAATTTAGAAATTGACAACAATTTATTTCTATTGATATTTCTTATCCTCTTTTGTATGCAATTGATTAAGAAATAAAATACTGACACATAACCTTATTTTTTACATAATAGAGAATATCGACGCCGTATTCTGCATGAATCCGTCAATTTAGTGTTGGAATCCAATGACTTGTAGATTTTACATACTTAATTGGATCTCACTGATATATGTATATGTTATCTGGGTTTTGACAGGCATATATCGTAAAATATCAGCCCGTGAGCCAGAATATAAAGCTTTGGGGCTAGTAAGCGCAGCGAACGAGCCCAAAGCTTCATATTCTGACGAGCCCAAAGCTTCATATTCTGACGAGCCCCAAAGCTTCATATTCTGGCGAGCGCGCTGATATTTTACGATTTATGCCTGTCAAACCCTGATAACTTATTTATCATCTTTCTTCAGTACTTTGATGTGTGTTTGTTTATCTGTTATATTTTCGCGGAAAATGTCTCGCACATTTACACCAATACGTCATTTCATATTCATCCACATCTATCATTCACTACTAATAATTCGCCAAACGAAGTAATTCCATCATGTATACTTGTTGTCCATTTTTTCACTCAGACATTTCATCGGTATAATTATTGTTATTTTTCTAACTAGATATAATTTTTTACTCTTTGCCATTCATACAATTTTTGTTCGGCCAGTAAAAGTGACAAATAATGTGAAAAAGAAAGAAGACCATGACCTTGCAAGCGGTTGTAAACTTAACTGTGAGCACCTGCGGCCTGGGTTGGTGAGTATTATGAATTCTGCTATTTGTATGGTTTATTTGCAGTTGTTTATGGTGGAAATATAACCAATTAATATTATAAATGGGCATTTGTGCTAATAAGAATGGGGTTTCCTCTTTGTTTTCTTGGCCGTTGAGGTGGAACTGGACAGTGACCGTCACCGAGTCGGTATGCAATTGCAAAATTTGTGACAATGGCACGGGCCCTAAATATATAAACGGACAACCTTCACGGCTCACGACCCTGATTGAACTGAAGTGATATGACTGCATGTTTTTTTTATTCATATTTTACCCCAACAAAATTAGGATCTGTATGAAATATGAATTTCTTAGGCTTTGTTTTTCCTTAGAGTAGTTAAGGGGACGACTATTTGATTTTCATGCAGAGGTTTTGGTGATTTGGCGTAGAAAAAAAAATTCGAACAAATTATGTATTTTCATCAAATGAAATGTAACGCACTAAAATTATTTATTTGCACTTTCAATAAAAATCTTTATTTAAATTATTTATTTTCAAGGCATCTGGGATTAGAATATATATTTAAAGTGGCACTGAGATTAAATTATTTGTTTTAAACATTGCCCAAGCCCCCCACCCCGGAAAATCAATTGGTCGTCCCCTAACAAATGTTTTTTTTTCGCTAGGCCAGGAGCATGTTTGTCAAAAAACCACTTGTAATATTTTTGCCTCGATATTCAGTTGCGGATGTATCAGAAATACATGTATATTTTGTAGAAATTGTAACAACCCAACATATATAACACGTACAGAAGAATGCAGTGAATGTCACCAGAATTTGGTGCTAGGGTTGTTACCATTAGGTAATAAAAACATTGAACCGCTACAATACTTGCGTATATTCATTATTCTTCATTTATCGTCTTTCCCTATGTCTATGATATCTTAGCCTACAGAGTACTTCCTCAAAAGTGGTATCCCGTTGACCTGAACTAAACAAGACGTTGGCCTGAAGTTATGTAACATTCTCCCAAACATTTTCCAAGCTTATATCATTTTTATATGTTACCCAAGATCTGATTACAAGAAGTTTTCTCTTTTCTATTTTGTATTTAATTACCATAACCAATGAACAAAAATACAAACAAGGCGTGAGAAAAACTACCATTTCAAGTCAAATGGTCGGTCCCTAAATACCTTAACATAACCTAATAACATGAATTGCATCGGTACATACATGTATACGTGCTTTGTTTAGACAATTGTAAAACAATCCTAGAATCTCATCACACTTTTGGAAAAACTAAGGGTGTTTCTTTTTCATTGTAAGTAGTAATGCTGTGACTAAAAACTGTGGAAAACTATAAAAATATTGTGGTGGGAGGGTGAGTGTGAAATGCATTTAGTTTGATTACCATAAAAAGACATGGGTATCGATAAACCGGTTTAACCCTACCGCTGGCGTTTGCTAGTGCCGCTACCAAGTCCGGCTGTCCCGAGTTCCTTTGTCTCTTGTCTTATTTGTGTATTTTCCTGTGTAGTTCCCTGACAGATTGTTGCATGTGATTGAAATTTTCAGCCATTGTAGATGTTTCTTGTTGTCCATCTTATTACTTGCTTTTGCCCCAAAAAGACTTAAGGGTAGATACATGTTACTTATTTTTAAAAGCAGAAAAAAGTACCTATAGATGACTTTTCAACATTTTTATGACTGCTATTTACTTTATATTTAGACAGAACCAATTGGTCTATGCACATCTATCATTTAACAATATATCATGAATAAATTCATTATAATATTTACAACTTTATAAATATTTTTGAAAAAATGACATACTCATCATGACATAGTCTCAGTCAATTTTGGTTTTCAAATAATTATAAACAATGGAATTCATCAAGGAGCCTTTGTCACATTTAAATTTCATTATGAGTAAGCCACAATAACACTTGTCCTAATTGTCACCACTGTAACTGTCAATAACATTTATTTGTCTACGTTTGGGTTTGTCATTAACATAAGAAACGTTTTTTTTGGTTTTTTTTTTGTTTTTTTGTTTTTTTTCCAGATTTGTTGTGGAATAAGACATTAAACTCTTCACGTATTTATGCCAAGTTCTTTCTATGATTTCTGTGTCTTGTAAACCGGCATCCTTTTGTTTCTGAATAGCCCCTTTTCTGGCACTATTTCCTGTCAATCTTTTTTGCACACCAGGAAGCCCTTCTTTTGCCATAGATTCGATGATATTAACAATTGACTGTTCTCCTAATCTTTTTATACAAATAAAGTTTTGACTTGAAGTTTTTATGTTGTAGAGAAGGGAAAATTATCTCGTTTGATTTTTCTGAGAAAAAAGTTTGTAAGCAAATACTTGACACCTAGATCTATCTTCTTTATTTTCCATAGCTATCGGGCCCATTTTCCTAATATTAGTCGTATCATCACCTTGTCATGTTTTAGTTTGCCTCTGTCTTGTATATTGTAAATATTTATCCCCATTAGTGTCAACTTTAAGTGTTATGTCCCCCAGCAAAGATTGTAGTGTTCTGTCACACCTCTTAAACCAAAATGGTAATTATTGTATTCAGTAAAGAACGAGGTGTACTGGTACCCATAAGATCTTTTTCGTAAAATACATTTATACCATCATCTGTTAAGGGATCTGCAGCAAATGGCTTGTTTCCTAAGCCTTGTGCTTTTAAATTCTTGAATTTAGTCGACAGTGTATTTCGACTTCTTTGGAATTCATCATCGCTCATTATATTCCACCCATAGTAACATTCTAGAAGGTATTTATTTATACTGGCTTGCATTGTCTTCAATCTGGAAGGCTCATTTTGCCATTGCTCAATTTAGATTTTGTTGCACTCAGAAAAAAATAAAGACAAATAGCGATCAAGATCATTTGGTGCCATATTTTCTGTTGGTGTACTTTCACTATGTTCCTCTTTTAGGAATGTCAGGATTAATTTCATTTCTAATTTAGTTTTACGGGCTGTATTTTTATTTTCCTGTTTCTCAAGAAACGTAGTCAAATCATGATCTGAAACTGAACGAAAACGTTTTCATTCATTTGTGGACTCGGAGTTTGTGACAGCAGCTATAGCATCATTTTCTTTATTTTCAATATTTTCTTCATGTTCATTTTCAGTTTCAATTTTTTCGGAAGCAAATTTTTGCTGACTCGGCAAATATGCGTTCCGGTTTGGGCGAGGAGTGGAAAAATCCCAGTTATTGTATTGGGGAATCTGCATTTCGCTTAAAAATTCATTTGAGTCATTGTCAAAACCATCATTTGTTTCTGAACAAGCTGTTGAGACATATTTGTGTTTGCTTTTGATGTTTTTTAAAATTGTATGGTAATCTATTAGTTTGATCTTTAAAATCTTCATCACATTGTTTATTTGTCTTGGAAGCCATTTTTAGCAGACGATTTGTTTGTTTGTTTTTATGTTTGTTTGTATGTTTTGAAAGGGGGCATTTAGATTGGTAGATGTGAGCTTGTTATTCTAAAATCATTCCAAACATTCCCAAAAATTAATAGGGCAAATCAATTCTGAGCAACTAAAAAAAACGTGAAATTTATTAACTTGCTGCAAATGTTTATAAATACGAGTGAACAATAATGTATCTCCCCCTCGATGTTTATTTTTGTGATCATTCAACGGTACGTCAAGTCAGGTCAAAAAAGTAGTCCCGGCAGAACAAGGCGATCAATTGTAAATTTCTGATGACAATTACATTCGCTACGTTATGGTAGGTTTACACCGCCGATCAAAGCAACTCGACCGAACTCGATCGATGAATATTCATTGATCGGGACATTGATCTTGAATGCTCGGGTTCGGTCTACTGACCAAATCGGGGCGATCTTACTAACTCTGCTGAACTTGAGCTGTGTTCCCGAATATTTTTGACATGTCAAAAAAATATCGTGTAGAGGTCGTGTGCATTATATGTCGAGAACAGGTCGGGAATCAATCGGGGTCTGATCGAGGTAGTCGTGAAGAGATCGAAAAGGGATCGGTATTGATCGAGTTTCAAAATTTTAGCCGATCATGCCGACTTCTACCCGACTTTAATTAACACATTCGCTTCTCGATTTATGCCGAGTCGCTTCCAGATCAACTCGATTAGCACTCGATCATTACTCGACTAACACGATTCTTTCTTTTTTTCTTCACAAGATTTCCCGACCATAACCTGATTTTTTTTCCCGACCTGTATCCAACTTTAAATCGACCACTCAAGACCTTTACTCGATTTAAGACAACAGCATCTCATCTTTTCACAATAGCAGAACATGAGACTTTCAATAGATTCAGTCTCTCACTAGGGCCTTACTTTAGTTTTTAAAGGAGCCATCCAACGGACTCCAATGACTATTGTGATCAAGTTTGGCTGATGATCATCTTAGATAATCTTGCGGATTCTTTCTCAAGTGGGGACCAGCCGAGGACTCTTCTTTTCAATTTTGGCCAATTTGCAAAGTAGTTTCAGGGTAGAAAATATTTGAATGGATATCTAAGATGGGTCGAATATTGAATAAAGTTCCCCGTTGTTGGATTTCATGCAGACAAGATAGATACTATTTTGAAATTGGAACATCCAAGGACTATTTTGACCAATTTTGTCTGCAATTGGTCCAGTGAAAATACTTCTGGCACAATGTTTAACTTTGCCCCCCTTTGGCAGTCATCTTGTATTAGCTGACGATGACGGACACTTTTTTGAATAGGGACCATCATTTGTCAATCGTGACAAGTTTGGTCTAATTGGCTTAGGAGTTTCAGAGGTAACGTTTAAATGAGTTTTACCATAAGATCTAATTTGAAACTACTAGGAAAAATGAAAGGATATGGAGTGAATGTACATGTGACAAAAACGCACACGATACATAGAAAACATCAGTTAATCAAGGACAGGGCTTTTATTCCTGTAGTATATTCCAAGTTGGCGGTTGTATTTGATTAGAAACGGAAATGACTTTTTTTCACATTGAACCAATCGAGGTCTATCATTACTCGGCGGTTTCTGGGTAGAATATATTTCAATGCAAAGTTCATGGACAACGGACACAAAATAATGGCAAAAACTCAATCTCGCTTTATCAGGATTGTAGAAAAGAATATAAGCTGTGCATGCTTCCAGTATAATTAAATGATGACGTGCAGAGGGCTTAAATTCAATCGACTATAGTAAAGCTGACAGAATTTGAAATTGAAACCAAGCTGTACCCAATATACACACCACAGAAACAGATTCACTAAATACATGAATTCAAGAATAAAATATTATTTCTTCCGAGCATGTTTGTACTCTTATCACAAGATATGATTCAAGCTAAATTACATCAGAAAAATACTATTTTGAATATTTGTTACATTTACTAGAAAATTAAAAATTCCTTTAGATTTGCACAGGGAAAATGTACCCGACAGGCAGCCGCTCGCCATTTTCACTTTAAAAAACGGATTTTTCTACTGAAAGCAGGTTTAAAGCTATACAAGGAAACTACTGTAAATCTAGTTACCACCGATATCATGTTGTGATATGTCTTCTGTTTTATGTATCAGATTAGTCCTACATGTAATGACAGAAAAAACGCACAGTCGCATTCTGACGCATGTTGAGGATGGCCTGCTAGTATGTTAAAGCGAACATTCATTCCTCCATAATGATGACTTTGAAGCATTTTGCTATTGTATAATACAAACTACACACCATCTGTGGCAGATCCACCCTCTCTGCTACTCTAGATATATCACAGTTATCATTTTTTCTTTGAAGCATCAGCCACATTGGCCACAAATTTTACTGCTCTTTCACCATGCTGAACTGTTCCCTGAATTTTCACATTTCACCCCATATATACAAACGTACTAACAGGACAAACTCGAGCACACTCGGCCATTTCTCGATCTTCTCTCGACCAGGTCTAGTTAATCAAACACAAATCGGGCTATAATCTGGCTCAATCTGACAAAGTCTGGTTGGTCAAATGAGGGTGGAGCATAAGTCGTACGTGAATCGTAAAGAGATCGAGAATGGTCGAGTGTTAGTCGTGTTAAATCGGGTAAAGGTCGAGTGGACGTGGTGAGCTAGCTCGATCAATGAATTTTATCACGTTGATCGGGATAAAACAGCATGGTCGAGTTGATCGGGTTGGTCTGATCGGCGGTGTAAACCTAGCATTATAGTAAGGTTTTTAATCACAATTGGTACATATAAACGTGTTTGACCTACAATGTGCCTAGTGTGTTTTGTTGGACAACAATGTAGTATTTTATTCAAACGACAGCAACACATCAATATCTCTCAGTTTAACTTATTCTGGTTACAGACAGCTAAGGACATGACTAATCATAATTATCTTTATCAAAAACATTCTTTTGGTGGTCTTGGTAATAATTACATCTTTAAATTTATTAGATCGGGTTCGTATTTTCTGGTTCACATCATTTTATACAATAATTGAAAACTGCGTCTTTAATGATATCCAAAGATGCTTGCCCAGTATATTTTCGAAGTTGGGTAATATTTTGACCCTTTTCTTAAGAATTTTTGAACTTCTTTATCTCCAGCCATGTTTGAGTTCCTCGTTAGTATATGTTCGCATGGGTCATAGCGATATGGCGACGTGGAACAGTTCAGTTGCTATAGTTGTTCTTTTATAAGTAAGCATTGCAGGTTATAGAAGAAAAATTGAAAAAAAATGCAGGCATGTCACGGTTGTCCAAGTTTGCCTTTCCTTTGACAGTAAAACTTATTGCATTACCCCCTTTAAGGTAGAAAAACGGTAATATTCATATTCATGACATTTTGTTGTAAGTC
>MJUU01015383.1:125017-141022 GCA_002080025.1 Modiolus philippinarum | reverse complement strand
AAATCATCGTTAACCATGGCTTTGTTCCGGTTGATTGAATCTGCTGATGGTAGCATTAGTATTGATGGTCAGTGTATAGCTGATATGGGACTGCATGATCTTCGGCAAAAACTTACAATTCTTCCACAGGTAAGAGTTTTATATGTATACTTAAATTTGACCTTAAGGATAAATGTCTCCAGTTTTACTCTTTGTAAAAGAAATAAGAAAGTAACTTCAGTAGTTGAGATTGCCTTACCAAAGAGCAAAATGTTATGGAAGTTAATTTCTATAGGTAGTGTTTGATTTCTGTTTTGATTTTAGACACTAGATTCCCATCATTCACTAGGGAATTTATGAACCTAAAAATCCTGCACACTGAAAAATGGCATGCTTACTTACAATTATGATTTTGATTGCTCAAACTGCCATGGCTTAAACACCCACTTATGTAGTCCCTTTTGCTCATGTTTGAAAATAATTCCACCTGGATAGCTTGAACACCCCTCTAGTTTGAACCCTTGAGTGTTTGAGCTGTAACTGTATTATATTCCCCTTATTATAATTTTAAATTTAGATGAGAAATAGTGATGTTTTAAAGAGAAATTGTTTATACCAAATTGTGGCTTTTTGTCATATTTATTTAAGGTTAGAGAAGAATCTCAATATTGTTAAAATATTCCCGTGGCTTAATTCTGGAGTACCACACTAGCTGTTTGTTCTATATTTAATTAAAACTTATCAAATAAGATTTTCTTAGAATTTTAGAAGAATAACAGTGAAATATTCATTTCTTTATGCTATAGGTAGTTATATATACATATATATATGTAGACCCCAAACTAAGTAAGAGGTATATTGACAATGTTCATGGCCTGTATACACTCATCTGTCCATCAATGCGTCTTTGTGTAACTATGCAAATGCTATCCTACTCCATAACTGTGATAATGGTTCTAAAACTCTACATGTACTTTTCAGCACTATATACTGTGTAGATATGGACTGTATTTGTTTTTGTTCACAGGAGAGTTGAAACCAGGTTAAAATAGGGTATCCATAACAGAGAAAGGCACTGTGACACTCTAGTTTTTGGTCAGAATGGAGGGTTAGAACATCTAAGTGTATTGTAAACAGTTGCAGTATTTTGATTCTTATTTTTTCAGGATCCTGTTTTATTTTCTGGGACATTGAGGATGAATCTTGACCCCATAAATGAATATAGTGATGACCAAATATGGAAATCATTGGAGCATGCTCACTTGAAAAATTATGTGGAAGGTTTAGCTGATAAACTGGATTATGAATGTGGGGAAGGAGGACAGAATCTCAGGTAGGTACCAGTTCATATGATTTAGATTATGAATTATGCCTTTTAATAAAAAAAGATAAATACTTACAAATTTTGGACTTATGAAGGTGTATTTGTCAGTGATTGGGAAGATTTAAACATCTCTCCACCTACAATTGGTCAAATAAATTTCTACAAAACTTCACACTATGGAAAGATGTGAATGGTAGAAAACAAGTGGGTCTTACATATTTAGGGAGAGATGTTCAGCTTATTGTGTGGTTTGGGGGTGGGGCATCATAATTGACTTTTATACACCAAATTTTTAAACATATTCTTGTAAATCTTTTATTGCAGCAATTGGTAAGCTGACAAAAGTACCTAATTAAGGTTCCTTGAACACAAAAGCCCATAATGACATTTTTAGCCAAATTTACTATGGCCAGGGTTAGCTTTCCCACTACTTGGCATCTGACTTCCATTGTCTGTCTGTCAATTTTTTTCATTTAAAGATCTCCTCTGAAACAACTTGGTCAATAGGAACCATAGGTGACAAAAGTCCTAGGGTTAACTTTCAAAATTGTGTCAGGCGGATGTGCACTTTATCCAATTGCCACTAGTGGAGAACAAAGTTTAAAATTTGAAATATAGGAACACCATAAACCCTTCAAAGATCTTCTCCTCAAAAACTACATTGTCCATAGATGGCTTTCTTCATAAAGCATGTTAGGTAGTTTTTACCTTATCTAAATGGACACCAGCTGGGAACATATTTTAACATTGGAGAATATGGACATGCATTCAACAATCGTCTTCTCTTAAACCACTGAGCAGATATTGGAAACAAAATTAATAATATTAGTCTTTGGGCATCCACTTTCAAAATAAAGTCTGGCTGTTCCACATTTTAACGAAGAGGGCTGTCAGAAGGGAACATAGCTAATTAGTGGATCTTAAAAGGAAAAGAAAACTATAAAAAAATCTTTTCCTTTTAGACTATTTGACCAATCAAAAACCAAACTGAGTGACAACAGCCCTAAGATAGTCCCCTTTAAAAAAAATTGTACCTCATCCACAATGGTCACGAAATGAGAACATAGTTTAGACCCGGTATAAACATATACAGGAAATCACTTCATGGTCAATTTGAACCAAACTTGGCTACAATCCTTATATGGTCCCCTTTAAAAAATTGTTTCCAGCAGGTCTAGACCTCATCAAAGATTGCTGCCAGCAGGAAAAATTTAACCCTTTTGGAAAAACAAAGACCTGCCAGGACAACTTTGTCATTTATAGCCAGACTTGGTCACAATTTTCTATAGAGTTTTCCTCCAAAAATGTTGTCTTTCAGGTCCACACCTCGTCCAAGATGGCCTCCAACAGGGAAAATAAATTGAAATTGGAACCTGTGGAAAATATATCAAAAGATTTCTCCTCTGAAACTCCTTGGAATTAAGGATCCAACTTACTCACAAAAGTCCTTGAGTGGTCCTGTTTGAATTGTTTTAGCTGTTTTCTGTAGGTCTGCACCTCATCAGCAGAGATCTTTGTTAAAGCATTCATGTCTTTTAAGGTAGATAGACAGTAATATTCATATCCGTGAGATTTTGTTGTAAGTCTGCACAATTGAAGAACCAATCCTACCTACCCGAAATGGTAATAAAAAGTATGGGTCACCATGCTTGCTTTTTTAGCTCACCTGGCCAAAGGCCATGTGAGCTTTTGCCATCACTCAATGTCCGTCGGCTGTCCGTCGTCTGTCCGTCCATCCTTCCGTTAACTTTTATTCTAAGATCTTCTCCTCTGAAACTACTGGGCCAATACTAACCAAACTTGGCCTGAATCATCACCAGGGTATGCTCTTTCAAGTTTGTGATTTTATGGCCGTAGACCAAACAACATGGCCGCTGTTACTAAAAATAGAACATAGGGGTAAATTGCAGTTTTTTGCAAATTACTGAATTTTGGTGTGTATTAAACCCATAGGTGTCTCAGAGGAAAGGAATCAGAAAAAATCTAGTTCATGTGTAAAAAACGCATGTAAATTTTCAACAACATGTTCTGTCCAAAAATGTCTGGAGAGGCCGAGAATTACCTTGTGGACTGAATTAATGGAATACATGATGCTTTATTCACTTATATTGATAGGAATAACTGTACCTGTATTTATTTAATGGATTTTTCAAACATTTTGGGAATTTGCAAATGAAAAATATTGATTTTGTAAACACAGGAAGTTTATCTCCAAAGGTAATTAAAAGTCAAAGGCGGTTACGGATACGTAAATATTACGGTTTGCCTGTGGTAAATTTTTAAGTGATATTCCCTTATTGATCTTCATAATCGGTTTATGTATTGATTAACTTCATTTAAACTATCCCTTTTCATTAATATAATTACATTATGACTTGCAAGTATCGTGAACCCCTGAAAACCGGATGATGAAATTTTGGGTACCGGAAAATCTCTGAATATACATGTTTTATACAAAGAAAACAATACACATCTAATCATGTTAACATTAGCAAACATTGTTATCATCAAACACAGGTTCGTATCTGGATCACAACAAGGATTTTATACTTATTTTCAATGTCATTCCCGGTCTGAAGTTAAGTAAGTGGTGGTCAGAAAAAATAGTCTTTTGAAGTTCATATGTATAAAACGCATCCCCTCTCATTGGGACCTTTCTGGGGGAAAATATGTGCATGTAATACACACCAAAAAACGGTACTCGAAAACCATTACAAATATCAGAGTTCTGACTGGGGTAAAAATGATCAGCATGATGAGATCTACCTGCCCTGTAATTTTGAAGAATATCCGTTTACCCGTCTTGGAGTTATTGCCCCTTTTCCGTAAAATTTTTAGTTTTTCGTTACTTTTAGTCTTATATATTGAAAATGGTAGAAGATAGATTTGACGTTTGTATAACAAATATGGTCAGCATAGTAAGATCTACATGTCCTGCAATTTTGAAGAAAATCTGATAACCCACATAGTAGTTATTGCTTCTTTTTCTTTGAATTTTCACAATTTTTTAACGTTTTTACTTTTATTTCAAAAACTGTTTGAGATAAAGGTTAAATATGAATTGCAAAAGTGTTGAGGTTTTCGAGAACTACAATTTCTACATATGTCCAGCAGGTTCACATCTCATCCAAGATGGCCGCCAGCGGGGGAAGATAGTTTAACATAGGACCCTATGGGAAATGCATTCAAAGATCTCCTCTAAAACCACTGAGCCAATGGGGACCAAATTTTGTCACAGTAGTCATTGGGTGGTCCGCCTTAAAGTTTGTGATTTTTACGTTTGTACCTCATCCAAGATGGCTGCCAGCGTGGAGCACAGTTTAAAATAGGGACCCTATGGGAAATGCATTAAAATGTCTTCTCCTCTGAACCCACTGAGCCAATTGGAACCAAGCTTGGTTATGTGACAGCGGAAAAGTGCGTTAGATTGTGTTTTGCTATTCTCATAATTTGAATTCTAAAATTTATATTCTAAATGTAGCAGGGATTCTGCTAGGAAGAAAATGTCACGATGTGATTGAAGATGAGCAACACGTTGTGTTGCAGACTGGCAATGATGCCAAAAGACAGGCGATGACCGAAGACTTGTCACCGGGCCTGATTTACTCCTGGACTGGGTAATCCAATGGCGGAACTAACTCATAAGCTGGTAGAGCGAGCGACTACAAACGCTAATTTCAGTATGAAATTTTTATTTCACAAACTTAGCTGGGTGTAGTCAGTTTGAAATGCTGACTCCAACTGAAGTATAAAACTTCAGTCAAACAAATTGCCGAATATTAGGTAACAATTATTGATTTTGAATTAACAAGCAAATATAAAGCACTTTAAGATTATAACAGAAGATAATTGAAAACGGATTAATGTCACTATACATGTACGAGACGAAACTGATAAAAATGTCTTTGTAGATAGAAAAAACCTGTAAACAGATTATTGGATAAGAAATTGTCAAGGAAACTAATAAATTGATTTTAACACTTTTGAAACACAAAATAATCCCTAAAAAGTTCTCTTTTACACACTGCGATATTAAGTCACAAAACGCATAATTGAATAAATAAAAAAATAATCCAACAATTAAACGAATATTAAATGTCAAACTATAGAAAATACAAGATCTAGAATGATTTAAAATATAAATTTTAGAATTCGAATTATGAGAATAGCAAAACACAATTTAACACACTTTTCCGCTGTCACAGATTCCTCCCTCGCCGAATGAAACGCGACCCCGCGTTTCGCAGGTAAAAATTTTTAAAAAATCACATAATTTACCGAAAACGCCCTCTATTGTTTCGATTGTTTCTTGAATTTTGAGTATAATTATTCCTGTGATTAAAAGTCCTCAAATGATTGAGTTCTGAATTGGCCGCCTGTAGTTTGCTTAATAGATCCTTAATCTTCATTTCCTTTTGGTTGTTTTCTTCTGAAAGTTCATTAACTTTAAGTGACTGTTCATACTCCGACTTTCCGACTTCAATATGTCTTTCTGTGATATGTTTGATAAACGTTTCCATCTGTTCTTTCTCTTCTTGAAATTTACGAATTTTTTCCTGATAAACTTTGAGCTGAATTGAAATCGATTCTGGTATTTCTGGTTTTGATTTACACATTGCACAATTTTGTTTCAGGCCTGCGATTTCTTTTTTAAGCTGTGCAATCTCAGTTTTGTGCTGAAGTTTAGATTGTCTTAACTTTTGTTTGGTACTTTTAAGTTCAGCTCGCACTTCAGCTGATACATCCAAATAACTCATGAATGCATTTTTACGAAGTCCAAAGAAAGGCATTTCTCTTAACATATTCCTTGATTTGTAATACATCTGAATACGAATAGTGTCACGCTCCTTTTTCTTCTCCGATTTCTTTGATTTTGTTTTTCTGAAGTCTGTTTGTATTGGTGATGACCAACACTTCCTGGCAAAGTGTCCAATTTTGCCACATTTAAAACAATTCTGATATGTTGCTGGACAAAGTGTGAATTTATTGTGATATAGTCCACATTTTCCACAATACGGTGAATGCGTATGATAATTGTACATACTCCATCGTGGTTTCAGATTGAATTCCATAATGACTGAAATGTCTATTAACGCTGTACTGCCGAATATACTTGGCTTGCTTGTAGAGGTACGCAGAACCGTGCGTTGAGCTAAATAGTGAACGCACCTCAGGGTTTACTCCACCAAAATGTAGCAGGGATTCTGCTACGAAGAAAATGTCACGATGTGATTGAAGATGAGCAACACGTTGTGTTGCAGACTGGCAATGATGCCAAAAGACAGGCGATGACCGAAGACTTGTCACCGGGCCTGATTTACTCCTGGACTGGGTAATCCAATGGCGGAACTAACTCATAAGCTGGTAGAGCGAGCGACTACAAATGCTAATTTCAGTATGGAATTTTTATTTCACAAACTTAGCTGGGTGTTGTCAGTTTGAAATGCTGACTCCAACTGAAGTATAAAACTTCAGTCAAACAAATTGCCGAATATTAGATAACAATTATTGATTTTGAATTAACAAGCAAATATAAAGCACTTTAAGATTATAACAGAAGATAATTGAAAACGGATTAATGTCACTATACATGTACGAGACGAAACTGATAAAAATGTCTTTGTAGATAGAAAAAACCTGTAAACGGATTATTATTGGATAAGAAATTGTCAAAGAAACTAATAAATTGATTTTAACACTTTTGAAACACAAAATAATCCCTAAAAAGTTCTCTTTTACACACCGCGATATTAAGTCACAAAACGCATAATTGAATAAATAAAAAAATAATCCAACAATTAAACGAATATTAAATGTCAAACTATAGAAAATACAAGATCTAGAATGATTTAAAATATAAATTTTAGAATTCAAATTATGAGAATAGCAAAACACAATTTAACGCACTTTTCCGCTGTCACAGTTACAATAGTCTTTAGATGTTTTCCTTCAAACTTTGTGATTTTTATGTTCATACCTCATTCAAGATGGCCGCCAGAAGGGTACATAGTTTAACATAGGGACCCTATCGGAAATGCATCCAAAGATCTTCACCTCTGAACCTACTGAGCCAATTGGAACCAAACTTGGTTACAATTGTCTTTTGGGTGATCCCTTCCAAAGTTTGTGATTTTTAGTTTGTACCTCATCCAAGAATGAAAATGTAACATCTGCTGAACTGATTTATAGTATGAATGGGTGGTCTATTGGTGACAATGAAGAAAACCAGTCACCAGGTGAGCGATACAGGCTCATGTGAGCCTCTAGTCTAGAATTGAGTACAAAGAGTGCACAGGGAAAATATGGAAAGGCAATTTTTAGCTTAATAGAAAAGAACATTTTATCCATGAGAATTTGATATGCTTTTGTGCACAGATAGTTTATGATGTAATTTATTGGTTACAATAAAAAAAATGTTTATGTCACCATGCTTTTAACAGAGCTATGTATTTTACAAAGTTTCTGGATTCAACATTTTTTACGGGAAAAGGGAGTTAATTGGCGGCAAAGTAAACGAAATATGACGTTTCACATCTGTCATTCAGTTATGACATCACAAAGGAAAAGCCGTCAAATTACTGTTCCGGCCCGAAAATCAAACCTACCCCATATCCGATTCTTTATTTCTGTAATGCCTGTTTGAATTGCGCTGTGCAACAGTGTCTATCTACCTTAAGTTTAGTTGAAAATGAGAACTTTTGACAGTTAAAATATAAGAGGTCTATTAAATTATTTTTTAAAATGACACCTATTTTATAGTTAGTTTTATTATCTATACTGTGATGAATTCTTTTTTGAAAACCAGTTGAGTAATTTTTCGTAATGGATTTATTTATTATTGCACCTCTAGAAAAAATGTGATTTTATCTTAATTTATCATATTACACATTTTAGTGTTGGTCAAAGACAACTGGTTTGTTTAGGACGATCATTACTCCACAAGACTAAGATATTAATACTTGATGAGGCAACAGCAGCTGTTGACATGGAAACAGATGAGTTGATACAGAAAACAATACGATCTGAATTCAAAGACTGTACCATACTGACTATAGCTCACAGACTGAATACTATAATGGATTATGATAAGTAAGATTATATTAAGTTTTGCTGTTTTTGGTAGATTGCATGTCCAATTATTACATTGTTAACTGGAGACTCTCTTACTAGTGTCTGATCCTATTTGTATATATTTATGCAAATAAAATACATTTAAACAAATTTTAGTACAGGATGCATTAAGTTTTTCAGATTTATATATTCAAATCTCAGATTAAATGGAATGTAAGGAATGTCATTAAGGTATACTGTAAGATGTGTTGTGGATATCGGTTGGATGATAAGGCAGTATATTGACATCTGTTTATTCGAACAGATCAGTTTGGAATTATAAAGTTTGCTAGTGAATATTGGTGTATAAGAATTGACATATTTGATAGAATTTTGTTCATATAGGAATATTTTGATGTTATTGCTAAAGTAATGTGTCTATAATCGCAAAAAAAAAAAAACAGAACTATCAAGTTTTTTTCTTGAAAATGAAGTTCTTCTATTGCATAATAAATCAAAACAATTTTGCTATAGTCGGACACAAGACCCTTAACCAAAATAATGAGTATTATGTTTATATAAGGGACTAAAATTTTTAATGTTATCTTGTAGTCCATCTTTTCATTGTTTATTCATCAATAAAATTCTGTAAGGATATCATTCCAATACAATGTAAATGCAAAAAAAAATTTCACAATCTTATTTAGTTTGCCCAATGCATCTCCACCTCCTTTTTACATGCTTATTCTTATACTCGTAAATCAAACAGTAATGTCGTTGAATTAATTTTTCTATTTCTAGGGTTATGGTATTGGACCAAGGTTTGATTGCAGAATTTAATCATCCAAACAGTCTTCTAGAGGATAAATCAACCATCTTCTATGGAATGGCTAAAGCTGCTAATATTGTGTCATAACAGATTTTTTTTTTACTTTTAAAGGAAGGTTGTTATTAATGATTGATTGGATTTGTTATTTGTTCAGGAGCAACATTATTTATGTTTATTTCTTAATGCTATACACAAAATGTATTTCCTACAAATAATAGTTTTTCTGACACTCTGATTTCTTTCACTCAAGTAAGGCCATGAAAAAAAAATTATTGGTTCTCAGGCCCTCCCTCATCTAGTTGGAGGCTTGAAAAAAGCCCCTCATTGACCCCATTTTTGCTATTTCAATAAAATAAAAATAAAAAATCACCCCTTCACTACATTTTTGAGGTTTTTTACAATGTAAAAAGCTGCCTCATCTAATTTTTGGCAAATAAAAAGGTAAAAAAATTACCTCCCTCCCTCATGTGTTTCAATGAAAAATGGCCTGAGAACCAAATAATTAATTTTGTATGGCCTTAGTAATTTCTTACATTCATGAAAGATACTTGGATCTTTATGTGCAACAGAGTATAATTTCCAATTCATCCAGCAACTCTTTCATAACTACTGACTTTTAAAAAAAGTTAATACCATATGCAACATGGGGTTTGCAAAGAAGGTTCTTTTTAAGACAAGAATAAAAAATTCAGCAAATATATGGACATATTATCATTTTGTCACCAATGATTGAAGAGTGAATTATTAATATATTTTGTAGAGCTCCACATTAATTGTTTTTTGTAAAAAATATATACTTAACAATTGTCATGTGATGAATGTTATAGTACACTTCAAGTAAACAGTTTGTTTCTATAGGGTCTGTAAGTCTCGTTCTAATTTCACTTTATAAATCCAGAAACTTATGACGTCACGATGCAGAACGCACAGTCAATCAGTCAACTGATTTCACTTCCGGGATATTTGTGTCAACGTCACAAAGTCGGGTTTGATTAGACGCTTTACATTTGGATATCTACCATAGCTGGATGAGCCTGGTTGATAGAGACTACGCGGCTTCAAGAAAATCACTATTTTTTAAAATTTCTACCCAAAGTTAAGGAAATTAAGGTCATAATTCATTAATTTGAAAATATCCTGGTCCATAGAAAATGAATTCCATGGATAATTTGATCTGTGAATCGAAAACCCCACCATTCCCCCATAGTACTACAAAAGTTATAGTACCCGGGAAACATGTTTCTCATTCATTCGCGTTGGTCATGTGACAAGACTTACAGACAATATAAGAGGGTAAATTGATATTTATTCAATTAGCCAGGAATTAAGTTCTAACCCACTGTAGTGGTATTAAGGCACCCTATCTCTGCCTTCAACTACAGAGTTCCTATCTTGAACGTCCTGTATTGATAGAATAATGTAAAACACTTTTTTTTTTGTTTCATAGGTTTTAATAATTTCTAGTTGTTTTCTTTTGTGCTTATTTTCATGTATGTGAATGTTTTGTATGTACATTTTTGTAATTATTGCAGATATGTATTGTTTATTGTTTAATTTGTTGTTGTTGATTTTTCCCGTATTAGTGTATTTGTACAGGTCAGAGATGTGCTATTGTTTATTGTTGAATTGTTCTTTTTTTTCTACTTTTCATATATTTGTGTATCTTTGTGTACTGGTTAGGGTTTGTTGCTGTTTATTGTTTCATTCATAATTGTTGACTTTTTCATTATCTCATTTCTTAATTTACCTGCTCCTGCTGTATGTTTAACTTACCGTTTTTTGGTGTGTATTACACGCACATATTTTCCCCCGGAAGGGTCCTAGTGAGAGGGGATGCGTTTTATACATGGGAACTTCAAAAGACCAAGAACATTTTTTTCTGACCACCACTAACTTATTGCGATACACATAGAATAATACCCCAGTATTGTTAGGTGATGAACCAAAAATTCTCCTTTGTTGGAAGATGAACTGAAGCTTTACATCTAAACAATACCTATTGGAGAAGTGTGAATCTGCTTTAGGGCATTCTATTGTCAATCGACTCTTGATTAAATTACCTATGGAAAAAATTTCCTTCCTTGGTCAAGAATTTTGTTGCAACTTACTGTTTTTGCATTTAATTATTGCTAAATAATGACTTAATGGTGAAATTATTTCCCTAATGGTCAAGTTTTTTATATTTCATCATTAAGTCATTATTGAGCAATCATCAAATGACATTAGAATAAGTTGCAACAAAATTCTTGACCAAGGAAGGAATTTTTTTCCATAGATAATTTAATTTATTCTATATGTATCGCAATAACTTCAGACCGGAAATGACATTGGAAATAAGTATAAAATCCTTGTTGTGATCCAGATACGAACCTGTGTTTGATGATAACAAAGTTTGCTAATGTTAACATGATTAGATGTGTATTGTTTTCTATGTATACAACATGTATATTCAGAGATTTCCCGGTACTTAAAATTTCATCTCGATCGTGTCCGCCATATTTGTTTTGATTAGGTGAAGCCATTTCCGGTTTTCAGGGATACACGATACTTGCAAGTCATAATGTAATAATATTTATGAAAAGGGATAGTTTAAATGAAGTTAATTAATTTATAAACCGATTATGAAGATCAATAAGGGAATATCACTTAAAAATTTACCAAAGGCAAACCGTAATATTTACGTATCTGTAACCGCCTTTGACTTTTAATTACGTTTGGAGATAAACTTCCTGTGTTTACAAAATCAATGTTTTTCGTTTGCAAATTTCCCAAAACGTTTGAACAAACCATTAAATAAATACAGGTACAGTTATTCCTCTAAATATAAGTAAATAAAGCATCATGTATTCCATTTAATTCAGTCCACAAGGTAACTCTTGGCGTCTCTACACATTTTTGGACAGAACTTGTTGTTGAAAATTTACGTGCGTTTTTTACACACGAACTAGATTTTTTCTGATTCTTTTCCTCTGAGAAAGGGGGTGCGTTTTATACACCAATGCATTTAATACACACCAAAAAACGGTACTTAACATTCGTGCAAAACCTACCCTGCGAGTTTAGGACAAGAATCATTGTTTTGAGTTTTACAAATTGACTCACAATTGTGTTACATTTTCCCTTGTACTTGCATTAAACATACCCTGGCTAGGTCACATATACATTGATGATATAAGAAAGTCTGGGCTTCATTTGAAAAAGTCAACTAAAAGACTCGGGCCGATTATGAGGGTTATTTTTGTAAAGCATGTTTGCTGTTTTTAGATTTAACGTGTTGCTGTGTTTGAGAGTACATATTTCCCATGTTTTGTGCAAACTTAAAAAATGCATCGGCCAATTTTTAATTTTTCATTCCTGATGTGTATTGACATTTTATTTCTTGTATGGCCGTACACAATACCCTTAAACCCACTCTCAAATAAAATTGTCTGAAAAAAAAAATCTTTTTGATGCTGGTGCCATCTTTTTACTATTAAAAGTGTTTCTTAATTGAAGTATAACAATTTTGGCCAGGATTACTATTTTGGTATTGGGTAATTTTTACTACTTAAATGGCATGTTTTGGCTATTTAAGTTTTGCAGCGGACAATATTCAGCATACTGTCATTTGCATATTTGAAGCTTCAAGCACACAAGTGACCTAATGGTAAATTTTGCTCATATGCAGAAAACCTGTTAAAAATCACATTCATATTTCCAATTATATTTATAATATCTACCTCTCTACTACCTCTGTACTCTAATTGCATTTGGTCCCTTTGTTTTTTGTGATTTTTTGTCTCGCCCGCGACGAAAGTCACGGAAAGTGAGACATAGGCATGCAAAGTATGACGGCGACAGCGTAAACTCAAGTTATTTCATAGAACCCTTAGATGTAGGATCCTTAGATTTGGTCCATAGGTAGCTTACAACGAACCCTATCTAGCGGACACAAAATCATGCTACCTTGACCTATATTTCGCAGTCCAGTGCTCAGGTAAAGTTTCTTTTGCTTAAGTCTGTTTCTCAATAACTACAAGCTAAAGGTCAGTGATATTGGGTATATAACTTGCTCTTGGTTAGTACATGTCAGTCTGCCACATGGCTTTTGACCTTGACCTCAATTTCACGGTCCAGTGCCCAGGTTAAGTTTTTTAGCTTAAGTCTGTTTCTCAATAACTACAAGCTATAGGTCAATGATATTTGGTATATAGCTTGGTCTTGGTTAGTACATGTCAGTCTGCCATATGGCTTTTGACCTTGACCTTAATTTCATGGTCCAGTGACCAGGTTAAGTTTTTTTGCTTAAGTCTGTTTCTCATTAACTACAAGCTATAGGTCAATGATCTTTGGTATATAGCTTGGTCTTGGTTAGTACGTGTCAGTCTGCCATATGCTTTTGACCTTGACCTCAATTTCACGGTCCAGTGCCCAGGTTAAGTTTTTTTGCTTAAGTCTTTCTCTCAATAACTACAAGCTATAGGTCAATGATATTTGGTATATAGCTTGGTCTTGGTTAGTACATGTCAGTCTGCCATATGGCTTTTGACCTTGACCTCAATTTCACGGTCCAGTGACCAGGTTAAGTTTTTTTGCTTTAGTCTGTTTCTCAATAACTACAAGTGATATGTCAATGATATTTGGTATATAGCTTGATTTTTGTTAGTACATGTCAGTCTGCCTGATGGCTTTTGACCTTGACCTCAATTTTATGGTCTAGTGAACATAGTTAAGTGTTTCTGATTAGAATATTTTCTCAATTACTCTAAGTGGTACGTAATAATATTTGGCTTGTAGGTTGCTCTTGACTATTACATGACTGTTTTAGCGACCAAGCAGGGATGGGGGAGACATCTATTAGGGTCCATTCTTGTTTTCTCTAGGGAAGTAATTAGCAATTGTTATGTTCATTAATTGTTATACTATAAAAAGGGATATTTTCCCATGCTTTAAATTTCACGATTTTGATTCTTTTTTTTGGGATTGTCACTTACCTTTCATTATGTTTGTAATAAAAACAAATTAACGAGAGAGGTAATTTTCATGGATATGTGGCAATCCCAAAATCAGCGAAAATTTCCTCTTCAATTTTTAATCAAAGATGTACACTGTATAACTAGAAATAATTTATAAAATTACTACCATTACTGTTCAAGTTGATTTAGAGATCCATTTCATTTGCTAAGGCAAGAGGAGGTGACCAGCAATTTCACATGTGAACTTATTTGGATAACGGAGGAGAATGAGTAGAATTCTGTATGTATTTTTCATAAAAAAGAATCATTTGGGTAATATTGTCTGCATTTCATTCTTCATTCACTTTAATACACATATATTCTTTTTACATTTTGATCTATTTTTCTGATGCGTTTGCAATATGAACTCGTATACTGTACAATCTTGGATCAAGTAAACCTTATTTTTTGCATTACATGTCTAAGGATTGGTTTCTTTTTGAAATTTGGTCAACTACAAAGAAACGATTGACAAAAATTCCATACATCGTAATGTAATGTTCATCTTTTCTTTGTAGTTGGTCTAATTCTAGTTCTTTTAGTAGATACTCAACATTTTGTGTTCAATTGTCTTTCTCTGTTTATGCCTTTAGGACAAAAAAGTTTGGGCTTTTGAGAAACATCAGTAAATTATCTCCCTGTACCAAGTTAGGTAGATATGACCAAAGGGAGATAATTTAATTAGTATATCAATAAACTTTTTGATATGCTAATTTAAATTATCTTCCCTTTGACCATATATAGCTATTACTTGGTACAGGGAGATAATTATTTTATTCTTTTCCATCTTTTAAGTCCCTAATAGGAATTTTGCTAGTGTCTTACAGAGATATGCTTAGAACAAGAGGCATACCTTCTTTATACTCGACGTGGAAATTTTCGCGTGCACGTAATTTTCGTTATATTTGCCATCAGGAAATATCCCACAAAAATATCCCCCCACGAGAATAGTTTGGTTTTGAAAAGTGTTATATGTAAAAGCAATGGCATAGTCAAATGTAAAAGACAATGGGTGCAAAAATTACCCCAAAGCGAAATGTTTGTCCCACAAAATAGTGAATATAAAATTCCGTAAAAATTTCCACGTTTACAGTACTTTAATTAAAAGATAGATTGGGGAACATGATTATGCAAAATATATCATATTGCTTAAAGAATCAAATAACCATGGCAGCATTTTCACAAGTTAGTGAACTGTATAATTTTATTACTTGTATAGTCAGATTTTACTGTAAGGTATAGTCTATATTTGTTAGTACTGCTATTGGTACTGATATATTGTATAAATTTTAGTTTTAAAATCTATATTTGTTAGTATTTTATATATTTTTTTTATTTTGCATAATGATTTATATGTTTTACCAGTAGTTTATAGTTATTGGTGTATGTGCTTCATAGATTTTATAGATTATTAAAATTTTATACTTTATTCTTTGTATCCAATTTTTGCCAAAAAGTCACAAGTTGATTATATTCTTTGATATAGTGCTGAGAGTCATGTTGTTTAGGATAAGCCTCATTTGTATAATCTGACCCAATTGGTGATCAAGATTTTGAATCTTTCATGAATCCAAGGACAATATAGATCTATGTTAAATAGCAGTTGAACTAGCTTTTAAAAATCTAGTATTTATACTGAAAATCCAGTGTTTCATCATAAATCTAGTATTTGGTCAGAAAATTAGGTGTCTCATTCTTAAATCTAGTATTTCGTCAGAAAATTAAGTTCTGGTACTTTGGCAGAAAATCAGAATTTTGTTGTAAAATCTAGTATTTCTGCATAAAACAGGTGTTTGGTAAAAAAAATCTTGTATTCAATCAGAAAATCA
>MJUU01015383.1:67356-116702 GCA_002080025.1 Modiolus philippinarum | reverse complement strand
TTTTTGTCTGTTTCTCAATAACTACAAGTGAAATGTTAATGATATTTTGTATATAGCTTGATCTTGGTTAGTACATGTCAGTCTGCCATATGGCTTTTGACCTTGACCTCAACTTCACGGTCCAGTGACCAAGTTAAATGTTTTTGCTTAAGTCAGTTTCTCAATAACTACAAGCTATAGGTCAATGATATATGGTATATAGCTTGGTCTTGGTTAGTACGTGTCAGTCTGCCATACGGCTTTTGACCTTGACCTCAATTTCATGGTCCAGTGACCAGGTTAAGTTTTTTTTTTTGTTTTTGTCTGTTTCTCAATAACTACAAGTGAAATGTTAATGATATTTTGTATATAGCTTGGTCTTGGTTAGTACCCGTCAGTCTGCCATATGGCTTTTGACCTTGACCTCAATTTCATGGTCTAGTGACATGGTATTTGGCTTGTTGGTTGCTCTTGAGTAGTACATGACTGTTTGAGTAACCATGCAGGGAGGGTCAAGACATCTATTAGGGTCCACTCTTGTGAACTATCCATATTGATGTAGGGTTCAACGAGTGGGGGTATGAATAGTTGCCATTTTGCGACAGCTCTTGTTTGTATATCCAAGGGACTGATTTCATGGTGTGCATAAAATGAAATATTTGCATACCAAAATGCAAACATTCTGCATTATAGTAATGCTTTCAGAATTTTAGGTGGAATGTTCCCAAACGTCCTGGTTGTATCCTTTATCTTTCATTGTTTTGTCTGCTATCATAGTCATATTTGTTGAACAACATGCAGATGTAAGAATTAATAGAATTCAATCTCACTTGAAAAGGCCATTTTAATTGGTAGATTATCATCCCTTCCTACTCTGGAGAGCCCTGATTTTTGTTATTTTCTTTTAATTTACAATTTCCAGTAATTTTTCATGTCCAAGAATTCAAAATTCTATTTCTAGTCATAACAAAAATGATCCCTCAAGTTGGCCTCGTTATGGATGAAGGGGATCTATCTGGAATGTTTCTCTGAAAAGATCATTTTGTTCACATTGATAGGGTTGACCTATCTGTGCTAGGCCAGCATAGTCTACAAGACATTTAGAATTAAAAAACAGTGAGCAAAGCTCACTAATATATACCCTGTGCTCCCCCATTTGATTCCAGAAGTAAAATGGCAATATGCACTGAACATTCTTTGAAAGTTCCATTGAATTTCACTAAGTGGTCTAACAGGAGTTGATGCCATAAAGTGTGTACCCTATGCAAACAGAATAATGAATGAATGGAGGGATTGACGAATAAATGGACAGATGGACGAAAGAATGAACTGACGAAAAAGTCAAGAAAACCTAAATCCAAAAAGACTATACAGCATTCAGAAATGACAGGTAATCTCCACTCCATTATGCTTTTTGTTAAAATATTATCACTCATGCATTGTGAACTAATTCCAATTAGAACTTCACGACTTGTAAAGAAACATAATACGAGGACAAATTTCATTCATCTACCTGCTTTAGAATCTTAAATCTGGACTTGAACACAAAACTTTAACATGAGTAACTATTGTATATAGGTAAAGCTCTACTCATTCTTATCTGGAACCTAGTGTTTATCAAAAGAATATTGTCATCAAACAACGGCAGTAGAATACCGAAGGAGCAAAGGGGTGAAATTCACAAAAATCGAAGTCCAAAGACAGGGCAAAAACGAGAACACAGAAAACAATGACGTTAAACACAAAAACAATAACGTTAGACAGATACAAAGCACAGAAACANAAATTACAACATTCAGAACAAAGGCACTCACAGTGTGAACTCCAGTGAAACTGAGAGTGACATCAGGTGCTCCGGAAGGGTAAGCTTGTCCTGCTCTGTTAACAGCAAAACATTCCTGTCTGCCCTGATACTCTCATGCCAATCTAACTCTGATCAGGAACCTTATGACTATCAAAGTTATATCTGCTAACAAAATATCATTTCTCTATCTGCTCTAGTATCTAAGATCTGGACTTGAACACAAACATTAACCAAAATTACTTGTGCATGAAATATAGGTCACGGTGATCTGATTCCTATCTGGAACCTCCTGTCTATTCAAAGCACATCCCTAAACAAAAGATTACTCCTCTTAACCAGGTGGCTCATGCATGAAATGTAGGTAAAGTCCTTCTACTTTTTATACCAACCTCAAGAACTTTCCAAGATGCACCCATGGGCAGAAACTCATTCAACTATAAGTTGTACTTAAAAAGATGCTTTGTTTTCAACTTTGTGACAGACCAATGTAAGGACAGACAGACTGAAGGGTAAAATTCTACATGTTTATCTCCTATCCAACTCTGGGACATAGTTGGAATATTTTTTGTGTAATGCTTATGCATTTGTTGACACAGATTTTGTTGCATCAGAGGCATTTACTCCATATCATATTTTATTAATTTTTGCCTTCAAAATGATAAAATTTAAAACATAACCATGGTATTTTATTAACAAACTGTGTAATTCTTATGTAATAAATATTAGTACACAGATTCCTTCAACATTTTCTTAATTCATCTGTCCACATAAAATGTCTTGTAATACCATTTACTTATTCTAAAAATCTGTAGTTTTTGTGTTATCACAGCACAAGATGGATAAATTACAAAGAATCATGTCAAAATAAGATTTCATTTCAACCTTAATATACAAGAGATTTTGTTTTTACTGCAGTTAACATTCACAGCATTGAAGTTAAGTTAATTTTATAATTATGTACATGTATATTTGAGTGTAAAAGTCTTGGCACTAAAGTTAATTTTTAGCTTGGTTACATACATGTATAATTTCAAAGACAACAAAGATTTCTGTTGATTTACATATAAAAACAACAAATAACCTTAACAAATCTGTCTGTACTTCTGCTCATTTCAGTGAAGCAAAACATGGTTAGAAGTAGATCAACAATATTCTATATTACACACTCAGAAATTTCTGGACGATTATTTTCAAACTATCACAATTTAAAAGTTCAGTTTCTACATGTATTTCAAGTTATATTGAAATCACTTTTCTTGCAAATACCAAAATTATTTTTGTTTTGTGCAATAAATAATGTCGGACTTTTCAAGCTACATACATGTTTATATAACTATGAAAACAGCGAAAATAAAAGGACCAAGAAAATCCCCCTTCGTAAAGTCCAAATTAAATGCATGTTTTTATTATTATCACACTGTTGAGATTTCAGTATTTGGCTGTTTCTGCCTCTGTTGCAGCTTGTACACACTTGGCCATTGTTTGTGATGCTCTAGTTATAGAATCAGTCATGTAAAAGTCTTTTAATAGTTTCTGATTCACTTCTACTGGGGAGCTGTCTAAAGATGGTTTCGTCAGCTGTAAAATAAAGTACAAACATGATTCATTTCTACTGGGGAGCTGACTAAGGATGGTTTTGTCAGCTGTAAAATAAAACAGAAACATACAAAACTGAAACAATGATTTGCCTGTCGAGCAATCTAGGTATGCTTGTCAGGTGTAAAATAACTTGTGGAATTGTCTAATGATGTTAAGGCAGACTAAAGAGTAAAAATTACCTTTTTTTTTAATTACTTGTAACAGTAACTATTAACTGAGGATTCAATATACCTATAATCCAGAACACTGATGTAAGATCCAGTATTATGCCAGACATAGATTTTGGGAAAAAAATAATTCAACCTTAGCCATTTATGCATGAAATGCATGTCACATTGTATCTGAGACCTTACAATGCATACACTGCAAAATTCTTCTATGAGTTCCAGTTTCTACAGTATGAACGTCAATTCAAACTTAAATCCAAGTCATTCATTCATGCAGTGTAGGTCAATGGAGATACAAGTTCTAATATGCAAGATAAATATATTAAAACACAATTCAAACAAATCATTCATACATAGGATGCAACTAGAGATTTTCCTTCCTTAGAGCCCTTCTGCAACTGATTACCATCAGAAAACAGGTTTTTTTATGCCCCCACTACTAGACGGTTGTGAGCATTAAGGTTTACCCTGATCCGTACGTCTGTACGTACGTCCATCTCTCTGGTTTCTGGATGACAACTTGAGTATCCTGCAGCTGATCAAAACCAAACTTGGTCACATGCTTACTTATCACCCAAGACAGATCCCTATCGATTTCTGGGTTGGTACCCCCTAGGTCAAGGTCACAGTTGCTAAAAATAGACTAAAATTTCAATAAAATTTTGGTTTCCGGATGATAACTTGAGTATCCTGTAGCGGATCAAAACCAAACTTGGTCACATGCTTACTTATCACCCACGACAGAACCCTATTGATTTCTGGGTTGGTAACTCCAAGGTCAAGGTCACAGTTGCTAAAAATAGACTAAAATTTCAATAAAATTTTGGTTTCCGGATGAAAACTAGAGTATTCTGCATTGAAACAAAACCAAACTTGGTCACATGCTTACTTATCACCCAAGAAAGTACCCTATCGATTTCCGGGTTCTTATCCCCAACGTCAAGGTCACAGTTGCTAAAAATAGACTGTAGTTTCAATAAAATTTTGGTTTCCGGATGATAACTTGAGTATCCTGCATTGGATAAAAATCAAACTTGGTCACATGCTATCTTATTACCCAAGACAGAACTCTATTGATTTCCAGGTTGGTACTTCCAAGGTCAAGGTCACAGTTGCTAAAAAAATAGACTAAAATTTCAATAAAATTTTGGTTTCCGGACGATAAGTTTGGTTTCCTGCATTGAATCAAATCCAAACTTGGTCCCATGCTTACTTATCACCCAAGACGGAACCCTTTTGATTTCTGGGTTGGTACCCCCAAGGTCAAGGTCACAGTTGCTAAAAATAGACTTAAATTTCAATAAAATTTTGGTTTCCAGATGATAACTTTGGTTACCTGCATCAAATCAAAACCAAACTTGGTCACATGCTTCCTTATCACTCAAGACAGAACCCTATCGATTTCGGGGATGGTACCCCTAAGGTCACAGTTGCTAATAATAGACTAAAATTTCTGTACATCCATCTTTTTGGTTTCCGGATGATAAATCCTGTATCTGATCAAAACCAAACTTGGTCACATGCTTAATTATCACCCAAGATAGAACTGTACTGATTTCCTGGTTGGTACCCCCATGGTCAAGATCAGGGTTGCTAAAAATAGATTATTATTAGATATAAGATTGTTTCTCAGATTATTTGTGGAAATTATGCATTATATCAAAACCAAACCAGTTCCAATACATATTTATCACAGAAGACAGATCTTATCTTATAATTATTTGATATATATATATATATATTGTAAATAGATATGCCTTTAATGATTTGGGGTTTCGATTTCAAGGAGGCGGGGTATCCGTGTCCCATGGACACATTCTTCCATTTTCTATTAAAACAAGATTGCTACGCGTAGCTATGTCCCCCGCCGCCGCAGAAAAGTCAATAAAGTCTCATGGCGATGTGATATGATCTAGTACTAATGGTGACTAACAATCCTGTAAAATTTGAATGAATTCTGAACAGCGGTTTCTAAGGAGTTGTGTCCACAACATTTGCCATTTTATAACAATGTGGAAATAATCAAAGTCCCATTTCTCATGTAAAATTTTGAGAATCAAAATGGCGGCAGGATATGATCAACTGCATTAGGTGGCAAATAGCTAAGCAAAATTTCAGCAAAATCCCTTAACTGGAGTATAACGAGATGTGTCAAGAAAGTCTCCCTACGTTGTAGTATGCATTAAGTCGATAGAGTCCAATAACTCCCTTATAATTTGTCGAATCAAAATGGCGACGTGATATGATCTATTACATATAATGACTAACAATCCTGTATAATTAGAATGAATTTGGACTATCAGTTTCTGAGGAGTTGTGTCCACAAGATTTGCCATTGTATAACAATGTGGAAATAATCAAAGTCCCATAACTCCAACAAAATTTGACGAATCAAAATGGTGATGTGATATGATCTAGTACTAATGGTGACTAACAATCCTGTAAAATTTGAATGAATTCTGAACAGCGGTTTCTAAGGAGTTGTGTCCACAACATTTGCCATTTTATAACAATGTGGAAATAATCAAAGTCATATAACTCCTACAAAATTTGAAGACTCGAAATGGCGACGCGATATGATCTTGTACTAATGGTGGCTAACAATCCTGTAAAATTTGAATGAATTCTGACCAGCAGTTTCTGAGGAGTTGCGTCCACAAGATTTGCCATTGTATAACAATGTGGAAATAATNTTTCAATAAAATTTTGGTTTCCGGATGATAACTTGAGTATCCTGCATTGGATAAAAATCAAACTTGGTCACATGCTATCTTATTACCCAAGACAGAACTCTATTGATTTCCAGGTTGGTACTTCCAAAGTCAAGGTCACAGTTGCTAAAAAAATAGACTAAAATTTCAATAAAATTTTGGTTTCCGGATGATAAGTTTGGTTTCCTGCATTGAATCATATCCAAACTTGGTCCCATGCTTGCTTATCACCCAAGACGGAACCCTATTGATTTCTGGGTTGGTACCCCCAAGGTCAAGGTCACAGTTGCTAAAAATAGACTTAAATTTCAATAAAATTTTGGTTTCCGGATGATAACTTTGGTTACCTGCATCAAATCAAAACCAAACTTGGTCACATGCTTCCTTATCACCCAAGACAGAACCCTATCGATTTCGGGGATGGTACCCCTAAGGTCACAGTTGCTAAAAATAGACTAAAATTTCTGTATGTCCATCTTTTTGGTTTCCGGATGATAACTTGAGTATCCTGTATCTGATCAAAACCAAACTTGGGTCACATGCTTAATTATCACCCAAGATAGAACTGTATTGATTTCCGGGTTGGTTCCCCCAAGGTCAAGATCAGGGTTGCTAAAAATAGATTATTATTACATATAAGATTGTTTCTCAGATTATTTGTGGAAATTATGCATTATATCAAAACCAAACCAGTTCCAATACTTATTTATCACAGAAGACAGATCTTATCTTATAATTATTTGATATATATATATATATTTTGAATTTTGGTGTTGTTGCTTTGTTTATAGATGTTTTTTTTTTTATATATATTGTAAATAGATATGCCTTTAATGATTTGGGGTTTCGATTTCAAGGAGCCGGGGGTATCCGTGTCCCATGGACACATTCTTCCATTTTCTATTAAAAAAATACAATATTTGGAAAATAAAATCTCCCTTTAATTTAATCTACAAACACTATTGTTCTCATTTTCTATACTAAATTTTAGATTTTAACCATGCTGATTGAAATTTGAAAGTTGAAAATAACTCACTTGAATAGATGAAGTAATAGATTGTTGACTTTCAGTCTTTTTTATTTATTTAGCTGTAACTATACTTTGCATATTCTTGATAGTTTTGTTGTACAGCAATTTTTATTACATGTGCTGTAATATATGTGATGAAAAAGAAAGGAAATGGGGTAAATGTCAGGGAGACAAGGGTAAATGTCAGGGAGACAAGGGTAAATGTCAGGGAGACAACATCCCATCTCAAGGTTAAAACGACCCAAAACAAAGCATCTAGGGGTCATCATAGGGTCTCCAACACAGTGAAGAACCTCACACCATATAGCAAGCCCTAATTGTTTTAGGTGGACATCTTTTAGTTTTTACCTGAATACTGAAGATAATAAACACTCACTTTTGACAACTGCTGAGCCTGGGCAAAGTAGTTGGCATCTTCTACATCATGGTATCGTGTGAGATTTGGCGAGACTTCAGTTAGCCTCATTCTTACTTCTTCTATATTATCATATGGAAGTGTAGCTCCAATAACCTAAAACAGATTTTAACATAGATGTGAAATACTTTCTTTTGCAAATATACACTGTTTAATAATTAGAAATGTTTAAAGTTTTATAATTGATTATACAACATAATTTTCCATTCTATTATGCTTTTATGTTAAGGAAATGCAACCAAAAGTTGCAAGAACTGTGAATAATTCATTTTTTTTTTAATTGCAAGATGTATACAAACAGTATTTTTCCCATCTTCCTCCTTTCATCTAATGCAAATAAATAAATTATTTCACAAATTATGCTGAGCAAGAAATGTTAGTTATACAATGAACCTACTTCTGATAAACCTCAGGCATTTATGCTGTCATTAACTCATCTGATGAAGATGAAGCTCTGACAATTTTCCAGTAAATTCTTGCCAGTCTAAGCATGTATATTACTGGTATATATAAACTTATCTCCGTTGAAGCTAGGACAATTTTCTAGTACATTCTTGCCAGTCTTAAGGTTGACTACGAATTAACTCAATTGAAAAACTTCCAATCAGTTCCTGCAAGTTTAGGCAGGTATTCTATGAATTAGCTCACCTCTCTGACAGCTTTGACAATTTACTAGTCAGTTCTTGTCGGTCAAGGCAGGTATACTCTGAATTAACTCACCTCTGATAAAGCTCTGAGAACTTTCCAGTCAGTTCTAGCCAGACCAGGTGGTGAAACAGCTACCCTTGTTTGTTGGGCTCGGCCCTCGGTGTTTACATATGTGCCATCTTTTTCTGTGTATGCAGCTCCAGGTAATATAACATCAGCCATTGCAGCTCCACTGTCACCATGGTGACCTTGTATGAAAAATGAACACAAGTAAGTAGATTTTCTCATGAAATCACAGAACCGAAGATTATTGGATAATGTTATATTCTGATACATATTCTTTATAGCTAATCCACCTACATGCTTGAACAGAACTTGAAGCATCATGCACAGTTCTTCACACAGGTATATGATTGAAGTTACAAGGTATAATATAACTGAGACTGTAAAGTACAGCTAAAGTCAATGTTTATACCTAGCTTTACTGATCAGGTATGACTTCAAGATAAAGAACAACATTGAAAGCATTGTTCCATACCTTAATCTTACAATGTATTTATAGAGATTTTGTCCCATGTACATTTTGTACATGTATACTCAAACGACCTATTACCGTGGCATGCCTAATACAATATGCGCAATTCTTCTCTTCTACTCCCTTTAATACTGTTTTTACAGACTGTTACAGACAGAATTTTGTCTACAGCAGACGATACAGCCAGATATGTTTGCATTTTTGGTAAGTTTCCGTCGTTTTTTCCCTTCGTTTTCTAATGTGAAAATTAACTTCCGGTCAAGTCTACGCATGCATGGTTAAAAATAGCTCCTAAAAACCCCAGAAGGAGAAGTTCCTTGTGGTCCCTTTTTTTGGAAATAGAAAGTCGGTGACATGAAATATTTTTCTTTCTGTTGCTTGTAAAAGAATAAAATGGTATTTATATATAAATAAGCTAAGAAATTCCATTTAAAATAAGACAGTTTTTGACTATTTTTTTTTGGGTAAGTCAATGAGTTGAATATGCGATATAGATATATAATTGAAAATTAAGTATTACATAAGAATTACAATTTTATTAGTCCTAGATATTGTTTAAAAGAAATATATATTTTTTTAAAATTTCGAACATCTGTGACTAAGAATTTGTTTATATTCTAAATGTAAGATTTTTTTCAAAGATTTATGATTAGTTAAATATTAAATGCTAATTTGACAGTGTTATATTTAGTCTATCAGCTAACCCATGAAAAAAAATTTTTGCTGGATACCCCGGTAGACAGCATTTTTTCTTCCAAATCTGTTCAGTTATACTAGATCTTTAATTTTTCGGATGTTATACTCTAAAGAATCTGCCGAAAATAGGTACAACAAGGGGCTCTTTGAGGGTACAGCCTTCTAGGAACACATTTTTTAAATCAAAGGTCATAGTCTACCCTCATTTAGGGATGTTGCTTTAGATTAAATGTTATCTGAACTAAAATGAAGTAAGAAAAAAGTTCATTATCTTAGAAAACGGACAACTTGACCTGCGCCAGTCGACAAGGGAAATAACATCGTTCAATTCAAGTGTCATGTTTTGTTACACCTGGGGAACGAATTCTTAGCTGTTGATATTTAAGATTTTAGGGAGACATGTAAAAACAAATAAGATTCCATTCCTTCATTTATCCAGACAAATACAATTATTGAATATGGCAATAGGGACATAACTCACACTCTACATTCATACTAACAAAAACTAAACGACCATACAACATACATATTGTTCACATCATAGTTTACTAAGCAAATATTTCAAATTCTTTACTGTAGATTAGACTTTTCCAGTCCCAAATGGGACTTGGTTATATAAGTATTAGACTTTAAGACAATGACGTGAGATATTTAAGTATTATTCCAGCTAAGAGTGAGGCAGTGGGCGACACATCCAACATTAAGTTTCTGTATTTTTTAGCTTAGGTGTATTCATTGGGTCATAAAAACACATCCCAATCATTTTTTTTTTAATTCGAACTTGTGTTATGGCTCGATATAATTTTTGTCTGTTTGCACATAGAGAAAAAAAATGGCGGGAAAATTTTCCAGTACTTTTCAATGTACAACGTAACTAAATTTGGACGCGAATTGCTCAAATAGGCAAAATAACACAGAACTTTTATTTATAAAAATGATGTTTTCTGGGTTAATTTTATTAAAAATCAGACATTTAAAGTTTGCGTTTTTTTCCTTAATACCAGTATGCCACCAATCCAATGCTCTTTGTCTGTTTCGTCGACGGACTAGTACTAACAACAGAGGCAGAAGAATACAGAACGAACCAGGGAAGTGATGATCACAAATATTAAAGTCCAAAGACATGGCAAAAACGGGAACACAGGACAACAAGAAAAACAATGACGTGAGACAGGATCAAGGCATAGAAACTTGAATTACGATAAAACTTTATTTTACGTAGAATGAAAGGGCCGTACCCTGTCTGATCCTGTACCGCTTTTTTGAAAGACACGATATTAAGACAGCTTTATTGAAAATCATTCTGCATGTCAATTTAAATTAACTAAAAAATTAAAAAATTAACTAATCAGATATTTATTCATCGCTGTCACTATCGTCCCCCACATTCGTCAAATGATGCTCTAGCACTGCTATTTTGACACTGTTGAGAACATTTGCAACCATCAGTACATGCCATGCCTTTTGAAACAAAAAGAACACCTTCTGGTTGAACAGTTTGTTTTGCAACAACAACTGATTAACAATAGGAGTGTCATAGAGGCAGGTTCTTGCTCCATCCATTTTTCTGATGAATGAATTTTCTCAACAACCCATCCATGCTCTTCGAGAAAAGGCGATCAACATTTGCTTCTAAAACACGTTTTAATACTGATGCTTGGTAATTAGCTGTAAAAATATGTTAATCCTATCCTTCCTTTTGCGCCAAGGAACATTGTGTTAAAATTTCATAAGGATTGATCAACTGGAACTTAAATTATTGACCAAAAACAAAAGTGTCGACAGACAACGACGCCGGCAACGACATACCATAATACGACCTCAAATTTTTTTTTGCGGTTGTATAAAAAGAACAATTAAAGATACTTATAAAAGAATTGGATAAAAATATCAAAATCATGAGTATCAGCAGGAACAAAATGCAGCAATCCGTGTAAAACGCTTCAAAAAGCAAACTTGCAGAAAACAATAATTGTTTGAAAACTATGTAAATATAAAAACAATCAAAAACTATATAACAACTATGAAATCAACACAAAAACACGAAACTATAGAAACAAATCATAAAAAACACTTTGTTCTCATGCAGCAGAAATGAAATTCCATATTATTCAAAAGCCATTTGAAAACAGCTTATTCACAACATAACAGCAGGAGTGGACTACCAACAAACCACAACTTCAGTCAACAATATCAATAATAACCCGGACAAACATGTTCCCCAAAAATATCACACACAACCAAAATATAACTGCACAAGTAGTTATGAAGATAATCCTTCTCAAACATTTGAAAACAAACAATCGAACACACCTTTAACAATTGAAGAGTAGAACAGGCCCTTTAATATATAAGAAATATGTCCATAGCAAGCCTTACCGGTTAACAAAATAATCTATTAAACAATTCATTAAGCAACTTAATACAAATAATGTGAGATAATAACTTTTCAAACTAATTACGATTAAACACGGAAGACTTATATTCTATATTTAGCAATTTATTTCTATTGACATGTTTGTATCGGAGTAAGATCAAAGTTCCGGATTGATCATATCTATTTTTTATTATCCTAAATAGCTAAATATTATTTTCCCAGATTCAATGAAAAATATAATAAAGATCTGTAAGTGTATTATAGCTTATATATTCACGTTTTACGCGTATATTAGAACAGAATTCACAATGGTTAATTAAATATCCGTCTAAATAGTCGTATTTTGTCGTTATAATTAACAATGTCTTATATTGATATTTTATTGAAAATAATTAATAACTAGCCACTATAAACATGTTATTTTTGTGCTCCTGTCCTTTATTTGATATAATAGTAAGACATATTTCATCATACGTCTCTAGTCGAACCAAATATGGAATTCGTAAGTAGGTAACAGCTCCTGAGTAAATGGAGTAGGTCATAAAAGCTCAGTGTTGTATTACTTTTCGGCATGATAATTCAAGTATAACAAATCAAAACTTTTAGTTCGAACCCTTAACTATTGAAAAATGGACAGAAAATGTTGTCTACCACCGGGGTATCATACAAACTTTGAAAATAGAGGCCTTTTCGTATTCGGCTGATAGACTAATTACTTAAAATGGCCAATAAGTAATTAATAAGCAAGCAATCATTGACTTGGGACATACCATACATACACGTGTTATATATATTCAATTTATGCATAGAGATAAAAATAAAATTTCCAAAATACCAAGGTAATAGGTCAAGGCCAATTTTCTTAGAAAAATATTTTTGACCGCATCGTTTAGACAGTACTGGGTTTGTGAAACGAAGGAGTTACACAAGCGTATCTGTAAAGAAAGCATAAATGGTAAGGTATCCAATAATTATAAACTTTTAATTCTAGCATTAAAAAGATAAAAATATACAAACAATCTATATATATACAAATAATAGGTCGTTCCAGGCTACATTTACTCCATATACCTTTATTTTTCCATTTACTAGAATTCAATTAAATAAATACTCTCTTGTCAAGAATTCAGAAAGCAACTGTACAGTGATGCTCTTTGTTTAAATTTTATTTCTTCATTTGTCACCTTCCACAAAGTATATTTGGGAGGAGTTTCATTTTGTATTTTATGTACTTTCTAGTACTTTATTATTAGAGCAATAAACATGTAAATGGAATATTTAAGAACATGAAATAATGAGGGTTGGAGAATCAAAAAATCATTTTAGAGACCTTATTTCTATGATCTAATTAATCATTGAGAAAGCAATGATGATTAGAAAGCAAGCAATAATTCATATCTATGATATACAGTGTTTGAAAAAATATGAAAAATAAATTGGAAAGAGAAAAATTTAAATGCCACTCCTAACAAAAAGCTGAAGGAGATACCATTGAAAAGATTATATACCAATTTATTTTTTTGGTATTATACAAACGACGTCATTGGTTCAGACCTAATTATTGAATATTAATACAGATATACAAAGAAAAAGAATGGGATTGTAAAGCTACCATAAATCATAAATGTTGATTATGATAACACTGTATATTTAATCATATACATGTACTATTGTTTTGATAAATTTTTGGGTTATTAACTTCAATCAAAGGTAACTTAAATGAATTACAAAAAATGTCCATTGAGTTGAATTAACAAATATATCGGCTCTTTAAATTAAAGGAAAACTCAAATAGATTTATCTCACAAATCTACCTTGATAAATTACGAAACAATCTTGAGGTAAATCTTCCTTTGTAATAGCCCCTTCATCAGCTCCTAGGAGATACAATACTTTTGGAGGGTTCTGTCGTATATAATCCACACCTGCTTTGTATCCAAGATCTAGTGCTGCCACCTGGCTGGCAACCTTTAATAAAATGAAATTGTCTTATTATTGTCCTCGTTATACCACATCATCATCACTCTAATGCTTACTTAACTATGTCACCATTAAAGCAATAATACAGTGCAACCTGTCAAAACAGAGAGAACCTATCTGACAGTGAGATTTTGTTCAATGTGGGTGTTTGGTATATACTAGTCAATACCAAGGAGAAACTTTGGAAATAGAGAAAGATATATTTTAGTGATATTTACTTATTTTCCGATCCATGTTCCAATACTGAAATTATGCATACAGTTGAACTTCAAAGGCTTGGACTGCAATAACTTGAACACCATGGATGTTTCCAACTCTTTCTGTTATGTTTAAACATAATCTGACCTTGATAGCTCTAACAACCCTCAAGCTCAAACTGTTTTAAGGGGGTAGACCTGGGTAGGCCTAAAATTTTCCAACTGTTTAATTTTTTTTTATATTAACAGTATTTAAACTATAGATGTCCATATAAACTTTAAGCAATTTTCAACAATTTTTACCATTCCGTTTTGTGTCTAGTGGCCATCAAAGATAGTATGTTTCCTCATATTATTTGGTCCATTCAGGGCTTGCTTCTCCAGTATAAAATAGGCTCTGATTGAAATAGTGTTTGATATCAAATTATCCCAAAACTCAGTTGTATAAACAAGTGTGAAAGTATGCATGAAATAAAATAATACATTTCAATACTTTTGACTGAAATACATGGGTGATTTGGTCCATATAGACTGAAAAGTTTACCCAGTTTTTATCAGTATTAAACACTTCCTGTAAAAAATTGAGTCATTTAATTTTAACAAAAAAACTGAGAATAGAAAGGTAATTAGTTTATGTAAGATCTACTAAAATTTAGAAAAATCTACCATCGCATTTTTTCAAAATTGAGAATAAAGTATGCAAAAATCAATAAAATTTCTGAAACTGTGCTTTAAATTATCTCCCTTGAAAGAAATCTGAGTTTTATATATTTTTCATTATTTTTAGATATCATTGCACAAAATGTAGAGTAAATGTCCTAGTTATTAATAACTGGATGTTAGGTAGTGATTTACATGACATAAAGAATATTTATTTGATTTGTGATTTTTTTTTTCACAAATTTGAAATTTAATTATACCTATCATAATGGTAGTAAGTACTACGAAAGTGAGAAATAAGTTATCTCCCCATACCCCAGGTCTACCACCTTAATTGGTCCCTTGGGTGTTAGAGCCATTAAAATTCTACTGTATGTCAACATTAGTTTATTAAAATAAAATATCATTTGCACTTAACTTAATTATGAATATATGATTATGACTGAAAACTTTTTAAAACTGTTTTAACAAGAAATTGTGGATGTTGAAAACTTGGTGAAAGCCTGCAAAATCAAAGAAGGATTAAATATTATTTTGCTTACCCTGTGAAGAACATTGAGAACTTTCCAATCGTCTCCACATCCACTGCTAGCTCTAGCATTCTGAGCTATCTCTCCCACAGCAGCGTGGATAGCATTGCCATCTTTCCTTTGTAGTATAGAACTTCCAACCACAACCATAGGATTCTTAGCACTGTTTAATTTCTACAATGAAAATTTACAATATACATGTAGCATTGGTAGCAAAATACTTGACAATGCATGCTTCACTAATTCATTTTTCAATGCTTTCAAATACCTTTAACACCCATCAAATTATTTCTTCAGCATTCTTTTGGATGTTCCAACTTTTTTTGATGGAATATAAAATAATAAAATTGTTACAGCTCAACACATCTTTCCAACAAGGCATTAATAATGGATATGAAATAAAAAGAAATGTTTCTTGCGAAACAATAAATTGAAGGACAAACAGTGAAGTACACAAACTATAAACAACAACGGAATGAAAAGAACCTGTTATTTACCTTACTAAAAGGATGCTTCCCACTGGCAATGTCTTGTAAAACTTGTGTACTGTCTCCTAAATTCTGAAATCAGATACAATTTACATACAACTTTAACTGTCTGATAATAAAGGGCTACGCCGAGCGCAGCATGTCGAATACTGAAATTTGAACTTAAGTGTAATTTAAAATGAATGAACACACAGTAAAGAGCTTGATACAGTAATTAAATGGACACAATAAAGAGCTTGAATCAGTTGCAATTTTAGCCCCTTTGGCCCCTTTAGCTCGGAAACGGGAAAAGCTATGCCAAATTTGTTGACTTACTACTGAAAGCTTATATCAAGAAGAATCCAAAGAAAAAATTCTGACAGAAATCGGATGAATAATAAGGATTTCAAATATTTCAAAAAATTACAATTCTGGCCCCTTTGACCCCTTGTAGCTCAAAAACGGTACAAGCTACGCAAAATCTGCTGACACTACTGACAGCTTACATCAAGAGGAATTCAAAAAAAAATTCCTATTGAAATCCAATGAAAAATAAAGATTTCATATATTTCGAAAATTTGCAACTTTGGCCCCCCCCCCCCTTGTAGCTCGGAAACGGTAAGATCTATGCAAAATCCGTTGACATACTACTGGAAGCTTATATCAAGAGGAATTCAAAGAAAAAAAATCCCATCGGAATCCAATGAAAAATAAAGATTTCACTTATTTAGAAAATTTGCAACTTTGGCCCCCCCCCTTGTAGCTCGGAAACGGTAAGATCTACGCAAAATCCGTTGACATACTACTGGAAGCTTATATCAAGAGGAATTCAGAGAAAAAAAATCCCATCGGAATCCAATGAAAAATAAAGATTTCACATATTTAGAAAATTTGCAATTTTGGCCCCTTTGACTCCTTGTAGCTCTGAAACAGCAAGAGCTACGCAAAATCCGTTGACATACTACTGAAAGCTTAGGAATTAAAAGAAAAAAATCCCATCGAAATCGATGAAAAATAAAAAGTTCAGGTAATCCGCAAATTTGCAATTTTGGCCCTGTTCTGCCCCTCATAGCTAGGAAAGGAAACAAGTAACCAAAAATATAATAGTTGAGCGCTGTATTAATTTTTCATAAGGAATCTAATGAAAAAAACTGCATCAAAATCGGACATAAAATGAAAGAAATAGATTTTTGAGATTTCCCCCTTTTGGGACCCATTTATCTCATTAATGGTACATGTGACATGAAATCCGTTGTCATATGCCGATTGGAAATTTCCTTAGGATCACACTGAAAGAAACCCCATCAAAGTCTGATAAGTAATAAATATTCTACAGCCCAATATATGAAAACACCTAATTTGGCCCTTTTGGCCCTTTTTAAAAAAAACGGGCGGGGTCACAATACCCAAAACCAATCCCAACCTTCCTTTTGTAACAATGAATATTATGTTAAAATTTCATAAGGATTGATCAACTAGAACTGAAGTTATCACACGGAAACGAAGAGTCTACAGACACTGACGCCGCCAGCATCATACCAATATACGACCTCAAAATTTTTTTTGCAGTGGTATAAAAAAAAGATATGCAGTGAAACCTGTATTCACATGTACTGAATATCCTAGGAACCACATTTTTTCTATTATACACGCTTAGAATAGTTGGGGGGGGGGGTAATAAAAAATATGTTGGCTTTACGGATTTTAGAAACTTCTTACACATCATCTCTATCCATTAAAATAAAACAGCCCCTTTGCAGGCTTGGCAGTCATTTCTTGATTTAAGAAAAATAAAGGCATTGTACCTTTGCTGTTTATCCTGTAGGGTTTTATCTTGTGTACATTTGCTCCATTACCTTTTTTTTGCAATGAAAGTAGTTAAATGGTACAACAATTTTTGTAAACATCATTGCAGACTACTATCACAAAATTCAATTTCCTATGGCTATGATGTAGAAATTTTTCCTGAAGAAACTTTTATAGGCAACAAACCACATATTACAATACAGAATATTGGGGATAATTTTCATAATAACACGGACTTCAGCTTTTCCAGGAAAAAACGTACATGGGGGACAGGAATGCAAGTCAAAATTAAAGTTACCACAACAAAAATTTCAATTTTTTTTTCAGATATAAGAAATACAAAGTAGGTATAATTAAGTTGAACACCATCCATCTAGATAATAATAAACAAGAAAATTGTAAGCAAAGCTCACTCATATCATACCCCTCACTCCCCAATTGAATTGGAGAAAAAAAATCTAATCAAAATTTCAAATAGCTGGTGAACAATGGCAATATGTACTGATCATTGAATTTCATCAAGTAGTCTAGGAGGAGTTGTTGCCACAAATTAGGTATAATATGGCGGACAGACAAACAAATGAACGGATGGATGGATGGACGGACAGATGGACGAATGGACAGACAGACAGACGGGAAGACACCATGATCATTATATACCGCCTGCTGAAGGGGGGGGGGGTATAGTTACTTGTGTTCCTGCCCATTTGTATATTTTTTCTGGAGAGTCCTTAGTGGAAGTAGTCAACTGGAATACAAATATTGCTATGTAATAAAAGAATCGTAATGGACATATGTGGACTATAAATAGCAGAAATCCACTTATACAAGTGGAAGTCAATCATCCATGAAATATAGATATTTCCAGAGACCACAAAAATTTCTTCACACTATTTTTTACTATTTATATGTGTTAGTCATTAAATATCTTTTTTACATACCTCATGTTCAAATGTCAGATCAACTTCTGGTCCAACCATGGCTACTTCAAGGTCATTATGGATCCAACTGTAATGACATTCAAAGCAATTACTAGCTTCTGCTATATGTTACAACCATTAATACTGAAGTAAATGTTGGAGAAACTATCAGAGTAGAAGTTATAAATCAACATAGCTATTTGTTGAATAGAAATATTTTTCTCTAATTCTTGATCAAAATAAATACTTCCCAAATGATGTTAGATGAACTTAATAATCAACATGTTTAGACATTGATCTCACTTGCTGATTGGTTGTCTCGTGTCAGTTTCAAGAAATAGTGCCACCGGATGTTGATGAAATTAACACCCGCATCATTGTCTAGCGAATTGATTTTTACATTTTATGACTAAGATAACTCAATTTATTGATAATATGACATTTTTTATCAAAAATATTACACCCAACACCACTTTCAATCAAAGGCGCAATGATACACATAGCAACGATGATAACAACAAAATGGCAGCATACTTGAGACTGGAAACTACGGAGATCGCTTTACGTCAAATAAATTGAGTAGGAATTAGAGAAAAAATCTCTAACATTGTTTTCCGGTTTATTACGATAATTTCTCACATCTCGATAGTTAAATTTTCACATTTTAAAGTTCTCGGATAAACCTCGAACTTTAAAATGTGAAAATTTAACTATCTCGATGTGAGAAATATACGTAATAAACTGGAAACAATGTTAGAGACTATATATAATAAAAAGGTAAACCAATGCTGGTTTTGAAATATGACATAAAATACAAGTAAATTCAGTCACGCATGAAATTCACTAGTGAGTAGATTTATCTGCCATTTGTGTTGGACATGTCTACTCTTTACTTTCTTTGTCCCTGTATACCACTGATGAAGGCCTTAGTGACTGACCCGTTTGGCCCCTTCTTTTTACTTTTTACGTTTTTTATGGTGTTTTATCATTATTATATTTCTGTTTTCGACATATTTTTACCTTTTAATCATGGCTCACCACACCTACATATTTTTATTTTTATTTAAAATACAAGTACATGTTTATAAAGTTAATATTTTTTCAATCAAATTCAAATTTTAAATGCATTTTTTTTCAAAAATTTTCTAGTTCAAAATCATTACCGTTTTTTGGTGTGTATTAAACGCATTGGTGTATAAAACGCACCCCCTTTCTCAGAGGAAAAGAATCAGAAAAAATCTAGTTCGTGTGTAAAAAACGCAGTGTAAATTTTCAACAACATGTTCTGTCCNGAGTTTACTGAAAGAAACCCCATCAAAATCCAACAAATAATAAAGATTCTACAGTCAAATATGTGAAAACACCTAATTTAACCCCTTTTGTCCCCTTTTTTTAAAACGGGTGGGGGCCACAATGACCAAAACTTACCCAAGCATTCCTTTTGTGCCAAGGAACATTGTGTAAAAATTTCACAAGGATTGATCATCTGGAACTTAACTTATTGGCCAAAAACAAAAGTGTCTACAGACGACGACAACGACAATGACAACGACGACGACGACAACGACAACAACGACAACAACGACGACGACGACAGCACCATACCATTATACGACCGCAAAAATTTTTGCGGTCGTATAAAAAGGTAAACCAATGCTGGTTTTGAAATATGACATAAAATACAAGTAAATTCAGTCACGCATGAAATTCACTAGTGAGTAGTTTTATCTGCCATTTGTGTTGGACATGTCTACTCTTTACTTTCTTTGTCCCTGTATACCACTGATGAAGGTCTTAGTGACTGAACAGTTTGGCCCTTTCTTTTTACTTTTTACGTTTTTTATGGTGTTTTATCATTATTATATTCGTGTTTTCGACATATTTTTACCTTTTAATCATGGCTCACCACACCTACATATTTTTATTTTTATTTAAAATACAAGTACATGTTTATAAAGTTAATATTTTTTCAATCAAATTCAAATTTTAAATGCATTTTTTTCAGAAATTTTCTAGTTCAAAATCATTATCTATTCTTTGCTAATTTTTCATGCTTAGATTAGGGTATATAATTACCTTTTCCTCATTCTAGCATTGAAAAGTGGTGCTTCAAATCTGGAATTTGTGCCTACTAACAAGATAAGGTCTGCTTCTTCTACACCAGCTATTGTTGTGTTCAGCAGATAATTTGACCTCAAATCAGTTCTGAAAATAAAACATCAACTTAAAAAGTACAGATGTTCATAAAAGTAAAATATATGTTGTTCAATTTTTACAGTGATCGACAATTTATCCTTACTGTATATTTCTTTGGTTTTAATGCTAGTTAGTTTTATTTCTGTGGTTACAGGCCCTTATTTTATCTTTGTTTGGTTTTAGTGCTATGATTAGTCATTACAATGGTAACAGGATTTAACAGTGATATAATTGTGATATTAATCCCTTCAGCTAAGTTCTTGGGTATTCACTGGAGCTGGAATATACATATACAATGATAGTACAATATTGATGTTTTGTGACTACATCTGGCTTATTAGATTATTGTTATAAAGTCTCATATAAGTTATATTTTGGGGAAAGCAATTTTTGTTTTATCAAATTTATTGCAAATACTGTGAAAGTACTATTGTTCGTTGGGTACCAATTTTCGTGGATTTCGTGGTTTGCCAAAACAACGAAATTAGGTTCCCAAAGCAATGCATTTTTTCTGTTGAGTTTTAATACATAGTTTTCAAAACCACAAATTGAAGTACCCATGAAATAGTGAAATTTATGAAAACCACGAAAATTGATGTCCACGAACAAAAGTACTTCCACAGTACATGTGAAACGAAAATTACGTACATGTATAAGCACAAAATTAACCACTTGTTTAATCACTTATACATTTATCAATCTATTTACATGTATATTCCAAACTTACCCTGCACCATCCATTGGGAATATTTCTTCTGTACATAAACCCTCACTGCCTAGTTTGTTCAGGAAATCTTTGAGACAGACAAGTGTTTCAGCCTCTACAAATCCACCAACCACAGCTGTTATGTCTTTTCCCTTTGTTGTACCCATCTGAAAATAATATTTCTGTTAATAAAATGCACATTCCTCAAACTCCTACAATGTGCCTCCTATACAGTATGCCCTCCAAACCCTTTTCGCTGAATTTTCAACTTGTTATTTGAAATATTTGTATCTACTTTCCAATGTATGGATGATTTTGTTGACCACATGAACAAAGCAGAAATAATCAACTGGGAGCCATATACAACTAATTGTAATGAACAATATGCGATATTCAATATCTGAAATTTGCAAACTACAAAATGTAGCTGCAGAAAATCATCCCTGCATGTCTTCAATGTAAAGAAATTATGTTAACTGACCTACTGAATCTACTGATGAAAAGAGAAGAGGGTGTTAGAGGCAAAACATTTTTTCCCTGAATGAAAGCACAAAATCCAAAAGTCAAAGATTTTGACACATACATGTAAATGCATTTAAAACCCACATCTTTCTACATCCTTAAATCACTGATCAATCAACAGTTTTAGATACTTCTATAAGCTGTCATCAAGTACTTAGAAATCAACAATTAATTTTTCTACAGCTATGAAAGTTGTTAAACCAACCTTTTCTGCTATAGCTATGAAAGCATCTTCCCAATCAGCCTGTTTTAGTTGACCTGTATTGTCCCTAACAAATGGTGTTGTTAATCTCTGTCTCTTCAACCCATCATAGGCAAATCTTGTCTTGTCAGAAATCCATTCTTCATTTATATCCTGAAATTCATTGTAATCTATTGACATAAGACATTTTGATAAAATACAACTTTTGCAAACCTCAATTTAACTATTAAATATTATTTCTGTACTTTATGTGATATGGAGTAGTGATACAAAAATTCACTAGGAAAAGTATACATCTACCTGATTGTAGGACAATAAAATTAATGAGTCTTTGTGATGGATTAATTAAGAATTTAGATACAAGATTTCAAAGGAAAAACAAATTACTACATGTATATAATAAATGTACTAACTGACTAATTTTGGTAAAATACATACTTGTTTTAAAAGAATATAAACATTTCCATTGTTTCATACAACAAAGAATGAATATTATGAAAGGCTTTCAACATAAGGTGTAACGTTATTATAAGGCAAAATAGGATTTTTTTCAAAGACTAAGCATCAGCAAGTACTCTAAGTTTTATCAAACACCTGATTTTTCACATTATGTACATGGGAAAATCTGATATCTGTATATCTGGATACATTCAATTTCTAATGTTGGTTATTTTTCAAGATTATGTCATATATTTCTAATTCTCCAATTTTTAGCCTCGCTTTCAAACATTTGCAAAATTTATTTAACTCGAAATGAGAAATTTCGTAATCAACTTAGTTCTCATTGTAGAAACTACATTGTATATTTCTTCCATTGGGTTTTTAATCTGATAAGGGCTATTCCATTAAAATGGATGTGGGGGTATGAAGGGAAGTTTAATGATCGGACATGGGTCGTAGGTCATTCTTATGTCCCCATTAGCTTTATGTAAAATTATCTAAAAACAGTTTGTTGGTTGTGGGGGTATTTTGAAAGTCCCTTCCTACCTACCCACATCCATTTTAATGGAATAGCCCTAAATGTTATCTTACTGTGTGTACTGTTGTTTTAGTGTTGCTTATAGAAGACCTTTTGTTAGAGAGAAGTGATTTTCTGATATCCTATTGATGTTGATTTAACCACATCAGCTAATTCTAACAAACCTCATTCATCCTTGGTAAAATTCTCATGACTTCTCCAGTTCTAGTACTGACAACAATGTTACTTCCCACAGCATCCATTACATCAATACTCTCTGTTTTCCTATAATTAAAACATGTATTAAGTATATAATATATACATATACTAGTATATGTACACTGGAACACTAGGGAATGATCAATATTACTATTATATCAAGAAACTCATATAAGCATGTTGCACTCATTTTGTGAAAAAATCTACAGAGTACACACCTCCCTTTACATTTTTCTGAAAAACTAAATGTATGTAAGCTCTTGACTACCATTATAGAGGACCACTGATGAGTCATTTTAACTAATTTTAGTCCCATAATTAATAAGTGAACATAATTGGGGCTTTCAGAAATAATTGTACAAGGGCCATAATCCAAACTTGCACAGTTTGAACATCCGTGAAAAAACGCAATTTGAACATGATGCAGTAGGTACATTTTTGAAGGCCTGTGTGACCCCTCTTCACCACCATACATTTACTTTACATTGTTTTAACAAGTTTATTATGCAGCTAGAAATCTTGGACAGAGTGTATAACCTGCCTCAAATATTCATGTTTCTGACACATTCAATGAAAGATCTGAATAAAAGGTTAGCAAACAAGGAACAGATAAATTAGTTTTATAGTCTCTATTCCATTCAAGATTTTTAGTTTTTCTTATAAAACAGTTTTTTTTTAACAGTTTCAATTACAATGCCGTCAATGGATTCACAAGTGTGAATGTGATTAATTTCAAATGATCCATTCATAAGTGAATAAATGTTCATGTATGTTACCTTGTCTCCCAAGGTCTTGATGTAAAAGCATAAGGCTTTGATGTTAAAGCTCCTACTGGACACAGATCAATGACATTTCCTGAGAGTTCTGATTTAAACAATTTCTCTACATAGGTACCAACTTGCATGTCTCCACCTCTACCTGTAGTACCAAGGTCATCTACACCAGCCACTTCACTGGCAAACCTGTAAAATAGTTTGTTTTTTTTTAATGTCACTATGCTTAAAATTGATATACATGTATAACAGATACTAATGATGCAAGACATGCATTGCATGAATTTGCACAAATTATCTATAGCACTCATCACAATAGCAAAACATTGAAAGCAGCCACAGCCTGCTAAGCTCACCTCGTTGCACAGCATTGTCACATGTTGCACATGTCAATAACCAGGAATGGACTATAATCATTCATTTTAACAGATATAGTCATGCGTAAAATGTAGGTCAGAGACATCATCTGAAGCATGCATTGTTGTTGTCATCCCAAAACGCATCATGCATACCAGTATGGTTGATGTGTGCCATGTCAGTAAGCAGGGATGGACTTTAACTATTCTACCTAACCAAGTCGCTCATGCATAAAATGTATGTCAGCGACAGCATCTGAAGCATGCTTTCCAGTCCTCATCCCAAAATGCATCATACATACCAATATGGTAGATGTTGGCCATGTCAGTAAGCGGGAATGGACTTTAACCATTCTACCTAACCAAGTCGCTCATGCGTAAAATGTAGGTCAGAGACAGCATCCGAAGCATGCATTGTTGTTGTCATCCAAAAATGCATCATACATACCAGTATGGTTGATGTGGGCCATGTCAGTAAGTGGGAAAGGACTTTAACCATTCTACCTAACCAAGTCACTCATGCCTAAAAAGTAGGTCAGAGACAGCATCCAGAGCATGCATTCCAGTCCTCATCCCAAAATGCATCATACATACCAGTATGGTTGATGTGGGCCATGTCAGTAAGTGGGAAAGGACTTTAACCATTCTACCTAACCAAGTCGCTCAAGCGTAAAATGTAGGTCAGAGACAGCATCCGAAGTATGCGTTGTTGTTGTCATCCCAAAATGCATCATACATACCAGTATGGTTGATGTGGGCCATGTCAGTAAGCGGGAATGGACTTTAACCATTCTACCTAACCAAGTCACTCATGCCTAAAATGTAGGTCAGAGACAGCATCCGAAGCATGTATTCCAGTGGTCTTCCCAAAATGCATCAGGAATACCAATATGGTTGATGTGGGGCATGTCAGTAAGCAGGAATGGACCATAACCATTCTTCCTAAGCGGATGCGGACGCGGACGCCGACACGGACGCTACGGGTATCACATAAGCCCCCTCATTTCGTGAGGTGAGCTAAAAACTGAATGTGATCTCTCAAGCATGATCCAGGGGTCAGGGCCACCTTCTGAGCATGGAAATGATAAGTGCCACAACCACATGTCAAATATCAATAGCATAGTCTACTGGTACAGACTGTACTGACTGCTTGCAAAAACTTAATCTAGACTAGAATATTTATGCATGCCTGAGTGGTCAGAGTAACCATCTGGGCATGGAATCTGAATGTACTCTTCAAGACTCAACTGTTTAATATGAAATTTGGTAACAGTCTGTACTAACTTCTTGTAAAATTTTTTTTGATCACTCATGCACGAGTCAGGCTTTGGTCCAAAAACTAAGTACGGATTCAAGCTGAACCTGCACATGAAATATTAATACATGTATTATGGACCTACAACTAACATTAGAATGACAATTCTCAATAGTTTCCATTTGTAGATGCTGCAAAGGTAGAAAAGCTATCCCTATGTTTCGCCTCTGTTATGTTACTTTTCACCATGGGCGAGACAAAAACTATACATTAGAAATTAAGAATAACATCTATCAATTTTATTTTCTTACTTCAATGATTAATCAAGGCTGTAACACATAATGAATTTAAATTACATTCTTTTTATTCACAACTTAATATTGTAACATGTTTTTATCTAATGTTGGATGCAATAAATTATGCTTCAGGTAAGCCTTCTTTAAATTTTGAACAGATATATCATGATAATCAGAGGTATTTGCCAAAAATACAAGTCATGGGGCGGTAAAATTTCCCAAGCCTGAAAGGCGAGGGAAATTAAGACCCAAGACTTGTATCCCGACGTTCATGATATATCTGTTTAATTACACTTAATGTCTCATTCATCAAAGCGCACAGATGACTCTGGGACAAATACCATGGTGAGGTGGTATTTGCAAAAAAATACCACGGCTAGTATCCAATCAGAATGCAGCTTACTTACATAAGGTGTAATTATACAACAAAACTTCATTTTTACACTGAATTAGAAAAATTTTAAAAATTCAGAATATATACCATATTCCTGTTTGTTTACATCTACATGTATTAAATCACTATCTTAAAACATTTGGAAAGATTGCAGTCATTACTGAAGACATACATGTAAATTTGTAGGTTTTTGTTTGTTTCTTATTTGTCGAAAAAAATGGGATGAAGTATGCACTTGAGAATCTACTTGTAATCACTATCCTTATACACACATGTTCATGCACATGTAGTTTTTGTTTCCATAAATATAAGACTTTACCTAATACATCTTGTGCAGTGTATACATCTTGTCATAATTGTCTTCACCAAGGGACCCACATTTTTGTCCTCTACAGCCCTGTAAAATACAGAGTGTGAAATGAGTAGATATAAAGCAACTCTGCAAAAAAAAGGTCACACATTTGGACAACACAATAAGCAAAACAAGGAATTGTGTTCAATAATCTAGTAAAGCTTGGTAGCAATCAAATCAAAGATGAAAGAAATGTATAATGTATAATGGCTGTTTACCTTTTTCCAGAGAAATTTATATCTGTAAATCTGCTTCTATCACTTCCAAATGCCATTGATTGATCCTGAAAAATAATATGTACATGTGATTCCATTGCTAGTGTAATTTCTAACTTTATTGGTCTTCTTCAGACATATATATATTATTTATATTAGACCCATTATCAGCAATAGGTCCGGAAAATTGCAGGTTATGATATTTTTATCTAAAAAGACAGAAAAGTTTAATTTCAGGAATTACAATTTAGAGTTCAAACCTTAAAACATTAAATTAGGAAAGACAACATTTTGTTTGTGAAGCACAATTTCACATGAACTGAAAATAAAGAATTTGCAAAAATGATTTTTATTTCAAAACACACATGTAAACAAGTTCCAAGTAGAGGGGTAACGATTCATCGATGAATCGATTATATCCATCCAAAGTGATGACGATTCCTGTATCGTATCGTTGGTCCGGAATCGCGATACTGAAAACAGCTTTGTTTTATACAACCGCACCTGATCCGATCTGCGCTTTATTAGTGTCAATATGGCAAAACTCGTAGATATAAACGAAGTTGTCATTGTGAATGTGCCCACGGCTTATAAATTGATATAATTACTAATATCTAATGACAATTATGACAGATACATGGCTCAAATATTAAAACAATTGTATAATGCAATTCATAGTCTTGATATCTGCTGAATTTATGTCAAGAAAACAAGATTTACAATACCATGATACGTATCGTGATAGTATTGTATCGCAAGTAGATATCAGGATACGTATCGATTCGTGAGATTCCTCATGATACTCAGCCCTAGTTCCAAACATTTGGTTAAAAAAAAATCTACTAAATCCAAACATTTGGTTAAAAAAAAATCTACATCACAAATCCAAGCATTATGTTAAATCCGATAGATCAGACTAGGTGTTTCTTAGTAAGTGTTATGATATGCAAGAAATGTGTACACATACATGATTGTATAAATTATCGAAACCTTATAGTAACACAACCTGCACATTATGTCTATATTTTATATTAAAAGGACAAAGGGTTTTGAGTTAGTCTATGCCATGTTTCATGTTGACAGACACAAGTGAAGAGTTGAAACCAACTTGCATTTACAGATGGTGATGAAGAAAAAAAAATTGAACAAAAAAATACTTTACCATCCTCACAGATATAAGTAAATGTTTACCTGTAAATCACATTCTCCACCCTGATCACAAATAGGACAATCTAATGGATGGTTCATCAGTAAAAATTCCATTACTCCTTCCCTGTAAATATATAGACAATAAAATAAGACAAAACAACCAAGGTTTAAGTAATAACTGAAGGGGATAAAGTAAATGAAAAGGCACTTAGAACAAAATCTGAAGAGTTTTCGGTACAATAGAGACTTGCAATGTAAAAATAAAACATAAACAAATTAATATTTTATGCATGGTTGAATGGCTTGTTTTCCATCCCCATCAAGCTTAAATTTAAATTTATTTACTTACATCCCTGTTAACTGTGGTCTAATTTGGAGAAAGAAAAGTATGAATTCTAAGTGACTGTGTGGTTTTACAAATTTTCTTTATGCCGTATGATCCAAGACAAATTGTTTTAATATTTTTTCTTTCATACAGTAAATACCATTCATGTTAATCATAAAACAATTGAATAAAATACTGAAACAATTTATTTTATGCTTCTATGTGAATTTTTACCTAATAACTCTAAATTTAGTTAATGACAGTCCCTTTTTGTTTCTATATATAATCTGTTGCCTTGCAGGTCATCCTTATATTTAAATTGTGAAAAAGGTGTTTATATAACAAAGGTGCATGATCAATGAAAGAATCTTACCTGGCTTTTCTTGTAGCAGGGGAGTCTGTTTTTACTCTCATTCCTTTCATTACGGGCATAGCACAGGAAGCCACAGGCTGAAACAAAATTAGATTAGTATTTATTGATTAAAGAATTTGAGATTTTAAGCATCTACATAAATTGCATGTATTTATTTGCTGGCCAATAGATTTAAACTATTAATTCAAAATGAACGTTCAACCAGTGTAGACTATAATGAGTCAATTACATGAATATAGACTTTTGTCTAGAAAACATATAGATAAACATAAGAATTTCTAGATATGAAGAAACTCATGTTCTGACTTCAGAAAAAAATATACAAGCTGAACATTACGTTACATCTCCTAGGCTCAAAGAAACATACATGGCATAATACATGTTTAATGTTCAATAAATACCTGGTAAAAATTAATTTTAACTAATTTTGGGCTGGTCTTCTAGGATTTATCAGTAACTTTTTCAGATTTGCTCTCTTTTGGTTTATCTGTGTATTTGGGATTGTCTGTGAGTCTTTATCAGTTAAATCATTAAGAGTTGGTCTCTATTGCTTTTTCAGTAACTGCTATTTTTCAGGATTGATCTAAAAGGCTTTAAGAATAACTTTTTTCTCTTATACTTTAGCCATGTCATCTGAGGCTTTATACATCACTGTTTTGGAATAAGTCTCAGATGCTTTATCAATAGAAAAAAGAAGGGAAACGGGGAATGTGTCAAAGAGACAACGACCCAAAGGGGGAGTAATAACAACTCAAAGCCACCATAAGATCTTCTATGAACGGTGAGAAAAACCAACACCCAACGGCAGGTCGGAGTCTGCTCCTGAATAAAGAGTAATCAAGTTCAGCGAAATAAACATCATCCTAGACTCCTATAGACATAAAGTAAACTAACTAGAAAAAAAGACAAGACACACAAAGGCTTAATAAATTTCCTGACTTAGGACAGGCGCAAACCTGCTGCGGTGGGGTATAACTAGCTTTATTGGGCCCAAACCTTCCCCCTATAGCCAATTTGATAAATCAAAATTATTGACCAGTGCACTTACTACCATAAAAAATCTCGTCATCAACTTTAGCAACAAATGTTATGAATACAGTGGAATTAACTACTTTTGGAGAGTTAAAAATTCGGTAGAAGTTTTGGAAAGACTTCGATCTGTTAATGAAGCATACACCTCTGTCGATAGCTATGATTTTTCTAACCTCTATACTACATTACCGCATACACTCATCAAAGAGAAATTTTCGTATTTGATCAAATGGTCCTTCAAAAAATCAGGATGTAGGTACATTTGTTGCAATACATTTAAATCGTTTTTCAGTGACGACAAACATGACAAATATACCAACTGGACTTGTCAGGATATGATAAAAGCATTAAATTTTCTTCTTGATAATATTTTTGTTCTTTTCGGTGATACAGTCTATCAGCAAAAAATAGGTATTCCTATGGGTACCAACTGTGCATCTCTCATAGCAGATTTATTTCTTTATTGCTACGAGTCACAATTCATGGCAAAAATTAAAAAAGACCCTTCTAAACAGCATTTAGTGGATAAATTTAACAATACATATAGATATTTGGACGATATTTTGGCTTGAAACAATCCTGAATTTTCTAAATTTACAGATGAAATTTATCCTGCAGAACTTACTTTAAATAAATCCAATAGCAGCAGTGATTATACTCCTTTTCTTGAACTTGATATATCAATAAATCAAGGAAAGTTAAACACTAAGGTTTATGATAAAAGGGATGAATTCTCATTCCCTATAGTCAATTTTCCCCATCTCGACGGCGATGTTCCGTTAGCCCCTTCTTACGGGGTCTACATTTCACAACTTGTTTGATATGCACGAGTATGTAGTATTGTTTCTGACTTCAACGACCGAAATCTTAGTCTCACTGAAAAACTTCTGCATCAAGGGTTTAGATATCATAAATTGATAAAAACATTCTCGAAATTTTATTATAGATACATTGACTTATTAAGAAAATTTGGTTCTACATGCAGGGCTCTTATACATCAGGGCATTTCACATCCAAACTTCTATGGAAATATCATTTACAAAGCGCATAAATTCAAAAATTGTCCTATCAAACTTATTAATCCATTGAACAAACTTATTCATAAAGGATATAAATACAGCATTGTTGTTAAATCTTTACGGCTGGTTTTTGTTGGCAAAAATATTGATCATCTCCTAAATGCTTTACACCATAACTAAATTTAAACAATTTTTCATATTGGCAGTATTTGGCATTGCACAATATCATGTTCTTCTTTCATAATTGATGATGTTGTTGTACCAAATCTATTTAGAAGTATTTCAATTGAAATTTCATATGTAAGAAGGCTTGGTATCATAGTCAACAGAAATTATGTCCTTAGCTAGCTGTCAGTAACTGCGAGCATTTGTCCGGACAGTACCTGTGTGTATTGTCTTCATGTTTTATGTACTTAATTGTAAGGGTACTCGTCTTGATAAGTTGGACTTTTTTCTAGTTTGATTTTTACTGCGAGTCTTTTAGTGTATTTATTTATAGCCATTCACCACACATAGGGGAGGGTTTGGATCCAAGAAAACGAGTTTAACCCCACCGCAATTTTTGCGCCTGTCCCAAGTCAGGAATATATTGGTCATTGGCTTGTCCTTGTCTTCTTATAAAATTTTAGTTTCTTGGTATTTGGGTTATTGGATGTGGTTTGTTTCCATTGATTTATTCACTTTTTTACCTTTTCGGGGCCATTTAGGGCTTACTATATGGTATGAGGTTCCTCACCATATGGTGACCCCTAGATGTTTTGTTTTTGGTCGTTTTAACCTGGATATGGGATGTTGTCTCCTTGACATTTACCCCATTTCCTTTCTTTTTCATATTCATATCCTTTATTTGATCATTTATCTGATGCTTTTGAAAAAAAAAGCAAAAACTATGGCGATTAAATGTACTTGAGAATTGTTGTCTGAAGGTAGAGGCTGCAAGCATCACTTCCAGCATCCAAACCCTAATTGCTGTTTATTGTAACATATGATAAATAACTGTTTATAAAATTTATAGGCAAATATTGAAAATATTGTAATTAATACCACAGCAAATATTTTACTCAAATAATAAATGAAGAGAATGGCATCAAGCAGTCAATCGTTCAAATTGAAAGGTGATTTAAAAATCTCAGGTTAAAATTACCAAGATTCTGCAAGTGTCTGTTTGAATGATCTGAACAGCCACACAATACTTTACGTGCAAATTTCATTTGTTTTGCATTGCCTATTTGTTCTACATCTACACCTAAATAATTTGATCATTATAAATCAACTAATGACAAGTCACTCGATGAAAGTGCCTCACCTTTGCAGACTTTTCCACCTCTACTAAGCACATCCTACAATTACCAGCGATGGACAACCTGTCATGATAACAAAATCTGGGTATTTCTACACCAGCTTCAGCACAAGCCTATCAAAATACAAAGATAAAAAGGCATATATCAGCAATTATAATTGTGAATTTTAATCAAACTAATGAGGAAATGAGTCCATTATCTCCCTGTACCAATTTGGTTATATATGGTCAAAGGGCAGGCAATATTGATGCTAATTAAATTATCTTCCCTTTTGACTGTATATAGCTAACTTGGTACATGGAGATTATGGATTAACGATTTCAAATAGCTTTTACATTTAGAATGTATTTCGCATGCAAAAGTTCCTAGCACGAACATGACCATTTCAAAAACTGTTCACCTGTTTTCATCTACATTTCTTTCCTCTGAATTTTTCATGTCTATATCTGTATGTTTTTTTTAAGTTTGTTTCATTTGATTAAAATTCTTTTTTCCCTTTCTCTCTCAAACCTGCTTTTAATACATTTTATATTAAGTTTTTTAATAAGATTTTTTTATCATTTTGTTCCTAGGTTTGCTTTTTCTGGTATTTTAAAACCACATACCTGTAATACTGTTGTTCCAGGTGGTACAAACACTTGTTTATCGTCAACAAATACCTCTACTTTATCTGAGGCTGTTGTATTGGTACGAGCTACAAAATTAAATTCAACCAGTGACTAGTAAGATATTTGTGCATTTAAATATTAAGCAATATACATGTATTAAATAAAACGTTTTTCAGGACTAGAATGTTAATAAAGAGACTTTCCTATGATGCTTTTGCTTTTCAAATCCCTAAGTTTGCATTGACTGGAAATGAGTATGAGTTAAAACAATCCCAATATATTCAAGTTGAAAACATCTGATCTTGAAAATTTAGCATTTGCAAATGCAGTACAAGAGAAACACATAATTTTTATTTGATTGCATTAACCATTATTATTTACTTTCCTCAAATGTTTTCACTGGACTAAAAAGGTTAATGTGTATATACCGTACAGCGGGATATTTTCGTGTGTTTAATTTTCATCATATTCATGGTTGACAATCTAGCTTAAAAATGTGCATCCACTTAAATTTCACTACCCATTCAAATACATTAGATAAAACATAATAACACGAACTATATACACAACAAATAAATCCCTGCCTTGTTTTACTCCAAAATCGGGAATAAAAGCTGATGAGAAAATAACCCGATATACAGTATAAATAAACAAAATTCCAAAATACCGGTGCTAATAACCTTATTATCTAAAATATGTTTATCAAATTGAATAGAATTAAAGGCCGGTGCAACAGTGTGGAGAAAATTTTAAAAGCAAAGAAAGCTTGAATGCCTAGACAAATCTTACAATCTTAAGGTTATTATTTGATGCCTAAGTTTATTGACTGTGAAGTTCTATCCAATGAATATCACTACTAACATTTGACTAATAAATGAACATAACCATGTTACCATGAAACTACATTTGCACTACAATTTTTCACATTTAACACCATTAAAAATTTCAAATCATGATAAACTCTAGGACCACCAAAAATGTTCTTTCACTTTTAACATCTTTGATATGATAAATCCTTAATACCATGCAGCTAGTACAAATTTTATACTAACCAGAAAGTGCCCCTGCTGCTCTGGGTGCCAAGACCCGACTGAGGGGCCAAAGCTTTAACATGGTGATCTGTAAAAAAAGATAATATAAAAAACAAGAAATATAACCAGTACCCTCTGACCCAAGGTCATAATATGTACAATTTCAAAAGGCCTTAAACAGACTGCAAAAATTTATAGGTCAAATTGTTTAGAATACATAAACATGATAAATGATATGAATAAGGTTTTAAACTTCCATAATCATGTATACTGAATATTAGGCTACATCAAGTTAGTGGGGCCAACAGATTTTGGCAGGTGGAGATGAGAATCCAAAAATATACTTGATGTGGCCCTATCTGCTCAATAGACCATATTCGACCTATGGTATAAGGATTTACCAGACTACTTTTAAATACGTCACAGTATAGAAAATGTTATGTATCGAAGTTGGTCACATTGGGCAGACATGATTGTGACGTAAATATATGTAGGGCGGCCAAACAACTACTGGTAAATCTGAATACCAGAACTCGGATATGGTCTATTTAACTTTATTCTTGTAGTACCTAAAGTTTCTGTTGATGTTTCCTTAAAAATATATCCAAGTTTGAAATTAAAAAAAAATTTTGGCCACACATCCAGTCTGTAAGTCTATGAATTCTTGTCAAATGCACAATCTATTCATATTTTCTAGTTTACTTAACATGCTCAATAACTTGTTGTCCTATTCATATCATCAAAACCCTGGAAAATTACATTTTGTAAATACATGTACAGCATGTTTATCTGACTCTCAAACAACAAATTTTACTGGTAGTCAAATACAGTATAAGATTATTTAAATTTTATTAGTGAAAGAAAAGTCAAAGACATAGTATAAAACTATGTTTCTCAACATGACATGATTCAGCAGTCAAACAATAGTACATAATTTGTTCTATATATAGAAACTTAAATATATATGATAAAACAGCATTCATGCAGTTAGTATGCAATAAGAAATCCATCAGCCATGTGCATCCATTTCATGGACACTACAAATGCATACCAACTTGACCAATGTGTATCATTTAATTCAAACATTAAGTAGAACCTTTAACATTATTTGTTAATGGACAATTGATAAGCAAATCATTTGGTGGTGAGATAAATAGTTAATGTAAATCTAAATTACGCCGAAACTACAATGATCGATAACTTGTGTAGTGTGTACAGGATAGTTACACAAATTGGCAACAAAAGCTTACTGGCAAACATGGCAAATGCACAGGCTTAGATAAATCTTGTATGGACTATGGATTCAAGCAAAACTGCACTGGCACTAGCAACACAACTAAAAGAGCAGATGTGACCAAAGGGTTAATAGCGCAACATAAACTGTTGACACAGAATATGTCTCGCCTTACCCATGCATCGAATGAATCTTCACATTGATCTTCAGCAGCAGCCATGATAACAAAATGTGGGTCTTAATTTGTGTGAACTACCTGCTTGCTAAAATCTTCATATGATTGTTCAAGCATGATAGAGGGGTCAATGCGTATAATCCTCAGGATGCAACTGCGTGCCAAATATCAAGTGGCTGCAAAATTTCAAAGTCAGTGGAGCATGACTGCAGGGAAATATACATAAAATGCCACTGAAACTGATTTCAATCATGATAACATAATTATATATAAATAACTGCATACCAAATATCAATGGACTTCTATGAGTAGTTGATGTTAAATGGACCCAAGAAAAAATTTAAACATTTGATAAACATGATAAACAGTGCAAAATTTCAGTCAGTGGAGCATGACTGTGGGGGCATAGACATAAAACGCCACTGAAACTGATCTGTACTGATACTAATGCAACTGCATACCAAATATCAATGGGTAACTATGAGTGGTTGATGCTAAACAGACACAAGAAAAAACTTTAACATTTGAAAAACAATTCAAAACTTCGAAGTCAGTGGAGCAAGACTGAGGGGGCATAGACATAAAACGCTACTGAAACTGAGCTGTACTGATGCTAATGCAGCTGCATACCTAATATCAATGGGCTACCACGAGTGGTTGATGCTAAATAGACACAAGAAAATACTTAAAGATTTGAAAAAAAAACAATTCAAATTTTCAAAGTCAATGGAGCATGACTGCTGGGGCATAGACATAAAACACCACTGAAACTGAGCTGTACTGATGCTAATGCAACTGCATACCAAATATCAATAGGCTAGCACAGGTGGTTGATGTTAAACAGGCCGAAGAAAAAACATAAAGAATTGTGGCTGCCGCTGCTTTCGGAATCACCATACCTAAGTCTCACTTTTTTCGACAATCGCCGAAGGCTCTACAAAATCGAAGGCACTCAAACTGGGGAGGCATTGCCAAATGTCGTTTTCCAGATATACATCTACTACAGGACAACATATTTATTTAAGCACTTTGTCACATGATAATAGTGACGTTGCGGTGTTTGACATCTTCCGCTTCGTACTTGCTGTGAAAGTAAAATTCCCTTAAGTTACAGATTAGGAAGGCTTTCTGAGACATATTGACATTGCATGTGTAACCTGAAATGTGTCAGTGTTTGAACTCACCACTCGCCAAAAGCGTGCAACATTATAGTTTGGCGAGTGCCAAGAACTCCATACTTGCCAGTTTGGCGACTGGAACTTTTGAGTCAAGTTGCCGATCGTGAGATACTGTCCAGTAAAGTATTCTCGAAGAGTCAATTTTAATTGGCCCATCAAATAATTATCGTCTAAATTTATTCACATTTGTTTCTCCCTTTGATATTGTCATGCGCACATGGAATGAAAGACACTTCTGATTTCTAGCATGGGTGGAAACCATGTTGCTGTCAAATATAGCGTGAAGTTTGATGTTAATTTCAGGGCCAATGTTTTGAAACGTGGAGCTGTGATAAAGGCAAACAAGATTAAATCAGAAGTTTTTGTTGAAGAAGCATAGTACATTGACGTTTTCGATGATACCTGATATTGGAACACCACCCAATTATAAATCTTCATATTTAAATAGTTGAAGCTGATTAAAGTGTTGGAAGTTTTTTTTCTTTTACTATGAATATTCTACTTTTAGCCACGTGGGACCTCTTGCTGTCAATTTAACCCCCTTGATACCCTAAATTTGGCGAGTGTAAATGAAGTTGGGCAAGCTGCAATTTTACTTCACTTGCCAAAATGGCGAGTGTGGAAAAAATTAGTCCCCTCACTGTGTGTGTGAACCTGAAAATGCGGGGAACGTCATAAAAGATGTTGTTGAATGAAAGGATCTCGAACTTTTTTCGTTATTGTGTTTGTAATATGTGCTGTCATTGTTGTTAAATAAATAAAGTTTAAACTAAAGGATCTCGAAAAAAAATATCGAACCAGAAGTTTATTCCTACAGACATGACAGAGAACACCAAGAAAAATTATGTGACATGACACATAAATTTTGGGATTGTTAACAATCCTTGTACTGTTGTATACAAGGATTGTTGGCATGAAAGTTAATTGATCCTGTGAAATAACTAGACACGTTCACAAACACGCCTTAAGGGTTTAAACTAGGTGCATTGATGGGGTAGATGTCTCCTGCTAAATGATTCATCTGTGCTTTGAGAAAATTAACAGTTATGCAAGCTTTTTTGGCAATTGTCTCTGTTATTTGATTTGTGGATTTAACTGTATCAAACTTGAAAGATGCATGCATTAATGACAGCGTGTAGAAAGTTTAAGAATTTGTTACTGCCTTGAAGAAAGCTTTCTGTCTTTTACAAATATGTTTGAAAAATTTGCACTGTGCAGTTTTTCACCTTGGACAATATTTTCAGGAACGGAAATTGAATTGTGGGTAATGCACAAGTACAAATTTTGAAAACCCCAACAAATGTTTCTGTTTCATAATTGATTTAAAAGTTTTTATTTTCTAATTATATGAAACGGGATAAAAAAATACAAAAGAAAGGTAATCATATCGAGAGAATGTTTTTCGGAATTATTTCTATGCAGAAATTCCAACTTCCGGCCTTTTTCTGAAGGAAGGCCGGCGACCACGTTGTGACAAAAGCTAGACTGTAAAAATGGGATTTGGTGATTTAAAAAGTAAAGCCGGACAACAGGCTTTAAACGATTATCTGGCAGACAAAAGTTACATTGAAGGGTGGGCTTTATTTCTGTCTTCTGTGGATTGCAAGACTAAAAGTATCACTAGACACTACTATGCCAAATGCACTGTCAAAGTAACCTGTCAGTGTCCGTCCGACTAGGGTCTGTTCACACCTGGTCCCTTTGCCCTCTCTGTATGTTACAAAGATAATCAGGATCGCTTGAACTTGGCGACCACAATACTGGAATACTAGTATTGTTCACAATACTGGAATAAAAATTTTATTCCAGTATTGTATTCCAGTATTGTACCAGTATTGTGGTCGTCAAGTTCATAGTAATATAAAGTTTAAAGGGTATGGTATGTTTTATGATAAAAAAAAATTAAAGTAAAAAGGGGATGCTATTTTGTTATTTTAATTAGAGTTAATAGGTGATCAAAGGTGATAACTGGTAGTTTAATTAGAATGAGCAGGTAATTAGTATGTGATCAAAGGTGATTTATCGAAATTTGATTAAATGCGTTAAACACAATTTAATTAGAGACCCAATTAGTCTGACAAGCCATATTGCACAATTATTGTATATTGATCGTGAGTAACCAAGCTGATATGAAAATGACATTGAGTAAAAGAAAACTACAAATGTCAATCCGTTTCCACACAACATGTCCGTCCTTGAAAGAATTGAGTTAACTCTAACCATACACAAGTTTAAATATTTTAAAAACTGGACCATAGAAAAACTCAATGAAGAAGACATCCCAGAGACTGCTCGACCAACTACACCGGTAACAACAGAGCTATACACACAACACATAAAGAAGAACAAGATTTTCAGGAACAAGAGATTACTGTACTGCAGGTCAATGACAGAGAAAGATGACGCACAAAGCTGGGCTACAGAGTTCAAAACTCAGATTGCAAACGGTACCATAACATAATTGACAAAAACCACAGACCAAATTAGACTTATGGAGACAAGACTCGCACCACTATAACAGCAAATGTGCCGTACAGTTTCCCGCCGATACAGTAGGAACAGGACACCAGGTCAAAAGAACAAGAAAACCCGACGAGACAGAGTACCAATACAACAAACATTCCGGGTTCAGACAGTAATGAAGAACATACTCAAGATGACCCATGAACAACTTAAGACAGAGATAGCCAGACAAACCCAACTATCAACATGCTGAGTACCAACGGACCCATGGACACCAAGACCATTGACCAAACGAGGCTAACTCTTCTGACTGCCCAGCGGTGTTTGACACCCGACAACAACAGTGACAAATTATTTAATGCTATATGTTGGTGTTTATTGTTTATTGATTTTAGTCTGAAGTGTATTCTGTTATAAGATAGAATAAATCATCGAAACACGATATATTTTATTTATTTCACAATTTTCTAACAATATTAAAACATGACTTATAAAATATTACCTGAAGACATAAAATGTTATGAAAACATTATAAAAACATACAATTGTAGTTAGTTTGTTCAAACAATGAGATAATTATTCAATACATATATTTCTATAATCAACAATATAATCTTTTTCAATACATGTCATAATTACACCTGGAATTCACAATACACATACAGAAAACCATATAAACTTTTCCATAAATAATTACTTTGTATACATTTATATTACACTTCATAAATACATTATTTAAAAATACAATATACAAAATTCAAATTTTTCAACAATACTGGAATAAAATTTTTATTCCAGTATTGTGGACAATACTAGTATTCCAGTATTGTGGTTGCCAAGTTCAAGTGATCCGATAATCAAATTGCAATCAGTAATCATTTAATCAACATGATTAACCTTATAAATTCATTGTTACATGTATTTGCAATGAATCCAAGTCAACTCGCCCCCTTCCAGCTCGCCCCCATTTCCAACACACTCGCCCCATTTACAATTGATATCAAACTCGCCCCATTAGCGTGAGGTCAGCTCGCCCCATAAATGTGAGTGACATGACTTCATGTCTTCTGATAAAATCGTGAAAGAATATTTTTCCATCGGATAGTATTTATCTCTGACGGCCCAAAACCCTAAAGCTTTCTCTAATCCTAACCCTTACGTATTTCTAACCCTAACCCTATCTCTAACTATAACCCTAACCCTTTCTCTAACCCTAACCCTTTCTCTTATCCAAACCCTAACCCTATCTTTAACCCTAACCCTATTATAAACGGCCTATTCATTTCTCTTATCCAACTCTAACCCTATCTCTTACCCTCACCATATCTGTAACCCAAAACAATACTGATAACCTAAACTCTGAACCAGTATACGTCTCAATATACGCCCTTGTTCAACCTAACAAAAAAAATTATGTAAATACCAGAGAAATTACAAGTGGGGCGAGTTTGTAATGGTTGGGGCGAGTTAGAAGAAAATGGGGCGACTCGGACAGGGGCGAGTTGGCAGTGGGGCGAGTTGTCCTGCTACCTTTGCAATCAGCTACCACAAAAAAAATCAAGTCATTTGATGATCAGATAGTACAGTTATATTCATATTAACAATATTTTTTATTCTTCTGTTGAAATGATTTATAGGTTTTTTCCCCTCATTTTGTTCCAAATAAGGGAAAATTTGAAAGAAGAAGTTTAAAGTTCTGTACATGGAAGCTAAGTAAGAAAATGTTAAAATATAATTCCCAGGTTAGGGAAAATCCTCAGATATGGGTATTACATGTATTTTACGAAAGGATATGGAGTAAATGAACATGAGACCATAACACATATGTTAACTCCAACTGCAATAATTTTAATGAGCTGTATGGCCATTTCGGAAATTTATTCCTCATCAGCAGCACTAGAACCCAAACAAAGGAAATCCATAATTTAAAAAAAAAATGTTTCAAATGCACAGTCCAAACGAAATCCGAATAATAAGTAATATCAAATATAGCTCAGGACAAAACTACGATGGAGGGAGTTAATCCTTCGGTTTTAAAATTTACATAAATTTAGATTATAGTAATTGAACAATGTGTACACATGAGATATTATCTCATGTACAAGTACACCATATCTAAGAAAAATAAAGAGCATACATCTCTACCACGGGGAATTGTTTTACCAACTCCACACTGCAATAAAAGACAAACTCCTGTATTAAATATTTTACGAAAGGATATGGAGTAAATGAACATGAGACCATAACACATATGTTAACTCCAACTGCAATAATTTTAATGAGCTGTATGAATGTATGTCTTATTACATGTATAATACCTTAAAACAGGATAGATGTAGGACCTTGATTTTGAGGAATTCATCTGTTTGAATAAAGGAAGAACCTTAAGTTAATTTGACATCTGGGGACCCCAATGGAAAATTAAGCCTACAAGCTTTCATGGGATATCCTTGGTTAAATATCAACTTTTTTTTCAAAATTTGAATTTTAACACAATCTGTATTAGTGATGTTCCCATGATTGATATATATCATTTATGATCGATTTTCACATAAAATCGATTAATCGATTATGATTTTAAATAATCGATAATCGGATGTCAGTTAAATTTTGCAGAAAATTAAACATTTTTCTGTCTGATATTTCTAGAATGGATGATAAATAGTAATAAAATTGTTTATCAGAAGTGGAGTTCTTTTAATATAGTATACTGTTTAGAATTGTTCTCAAGCAAGAGGTTATAAACATAATAAATACATAGGCATTTTCAAATGGACAGTGAAAGTTTATACAATTTATGCAATATAACTGCACTACTAACATGGTCAGAACCAAACTCTCAAAGCTCTATAAGGTTATCTGATTTTAATCGATAATTGAATCAGAAGGTACATCCGATTATTCCAATTAATTGATTATGATTTTGTATCCGATTCCCAACACTAATCTGTATCATAATACTTTTTAAGTATAGCTTACTCATACAATTAATATTATATGACAACTTCCATATATGTGTAAAGCCAAAAAGGGGCTCCACTTGAGTCAAATAACTCCAGATCAACATTTTGCATTTTTCAAATATCACTTTTAATGTTATATGGCCAATTACATTTAAGTATGATTCCATATACAAAAGACGTAAATTTTGTTATATAAATTCTCCATTTATTCATTATACTTGTTTTGTTATTCAGTAATATCAAATCATCTTTTTGACAATGTTTGACATCGAGCGTGACATGAAAACACTTTCTAACTGAAAGATTGGTATGCTTAGGCTATAACAATATGGCAACAAATTGTGGGTCATTTCCGTCATTTCGAAAGAAAAATACTAAATGAAAATGCCTGTGTACCTGTTTTTGGTAAAGAATGGTGTTTTACATGGTAAAATGGCATTTTCTATAGACAGCTTGTGTATTGATAACACACTGATATAACACACTGATTTTTCCTTGATTTCACCTTGAAGACTTGTTTTAAATGGTAATTTCTATAATTATTTATGGTAAATGATATTTGTATCTTCAAAACAGCAATAATGGTTTAACAATACATTTTATACAAGTTCAGAAGGGAATTTATTCAAAATATGGTATAACACTGAGTTAGATGACCTTTTTTCATTCAAGTCAATGTAACTCTCAAGTTTTAAATGACATGAAAGTTGAAAATATATTGATTTTTTTTGGGTCCAACTGAATTACGGCAAGGGTCACCTGTTGTACCTGATTAAGCAAAAACAAATCTATTGTTTTTGAAAACAGAAGAATTGTTGATGATTTTTGCAGGATGTTGGTTGACATTTGAACTTGAACTGGTTCAAAATAATGGCTCATTATTTGATGATAAAATTGAACATTAACTTTTACAAGGTTTTATAGGAGTAGTTTATATTTGAATATGCAAAATTTGATATAACAATTGTGTTCAGACGTTATGCCAAATTTTGTTTCTTTTTCCAGTGCATTATTTGACATTATGTCAATATAACTTACAGACATTTTACAACTTTTGTACTAATTCTACTAATAAAATTGCTACACGAGTAAAAAAAATCAGTTAAGAATGAATAGCTTTTGCATTCCATATGTGTAATGTATATACATTTTTTTATTTAATGTTGATAATTTTATTAATGTTATATTTTATTGTCTCAAGTCAATATAACTTGCATGAAAAAAAACAGTTAAAAGATAATAAAAAAGTGTTATTTGTTTTTTCTGAGTTTCTTTAGTTTTTCACTCAATTTCAAATAAATAGCAATTGGATTTATCATAAAAGTATGAAAGCTGAATGCTTAAATTATCAAAAAGACTTCTTGTCAAACTAACACACAAGAAATCCTTTATTCATTAAATGATAGAAGTCTTTGGTGTGAAATATGTTTGTAGAAGCAACTATATGTTCACAGCTTCAGTTTTCATGTTTTATAGCTTAAATGCAAGATAATTGAAGAAAAACTAAATTGTTGACATGTATAACACACAAATTTTGTTTAGAGGATAAACATGTTATAACATTAAAGATCTTGTTCATAACTGGTTTGCAAAATAAATTTTGTTAAAAACATAATGTTTACTAAATATCTTTTAGTTTCATCAGTTCTAATAGAAATTACTTAGCTTATGATTTACCTTATGTCAATATAACACACTAATTATTGCGCCCTAAAAGTTCAAATTTACAAAAATATGTTGCCCATGCTTTCATGGAGAAATAAAAAATCACATAGACAAATTTGTTGTGCACATAAAAATCATAGGATTCAAATTTTTTCAACACTTAAATTTTCAAATTGAAATGTCACACTTTCCTGACCACCTTTTTGGCTTTACCCATATATTAATCATCTTTTATCAGTGTTGTAATTTAATCTCAATAAAACTACCTATCTATCTAAGAATTATAACTAGTTTTTCAGTTTGTACAAATTACAATTTTTTTAGCCAAAAAATCACTTATGATTTGTACCAATCGTACATCATTTGCTAAACTTTGTTTAAAATGATGAAATTAATGAAAACATGTTGTTAGTATGATAGATCTAGAGCACACATTTATTATTCATGAACCATGAATATGAAAACAAAACACATGAACAAAATGTCATTTGTACAGTCAAACTTCCATTGCTCCAATATCCTTGGAAGGGATTGATGAAATTGTGACAGAATGTAAGTTCCACCATAATATTTGTTCCAAAGGACAAAATATTACATAAAATATGTTCCACTGGAACAAATATTATAATATTTGTTCCGTTACACTGGAACAAATATTATAATATTTGTTCCTAACAGAATAAACTTCATGTAATATTTGTTCCCAAAGGAAGAAATATTATGCCAATACTTGTAATATTTGTTCCATTAGAACTTTTGTCAGGTGGAACAAATATTTGTTTACAAAATCAGATCAAGGTATAGCTAATTTCCTTGACCATGTTGAATAAAAGTTTGGTTGGCTTGTTTGCTTTGCTTGTCCAGGTGTTAAAATTAAAATTGACAATTTCCATACGATAGATGAGCTGAGATTTTTTTTTACAGAACTTGTACAGTGCTTTCTAAACAAAAGGTGATTGTTTTGGCATTGAAGATAGCCGGCTGTCATAGCGGGCTTTTTAGATTTGCAGTATTCGTGTGCTGTATTTTGGTAATGTATATAAAAACATTAAATGTGAGGTTGTATAATGGTATGGCGCTGTCGTCATTGTCGTCTGGGGTCGTCGTCGTCTGTAGACACTTTTGTTTTTGGTCAATAACTTTAGTTCGAGTTGACCAATCCTTGAAAGTTTTTTTTTTGAAATTTTAACACAGTGTTCCTTGGTACAAAAGGAAGGCTTGGGTGGGTTTTGGTTATTTTAAGTGTTCTTGGCACAAAAAGAAGGCTTGGGTGAGTTTTGGTTATTTTAGCCCCTCCCGTTTTTAAAAAAAGGGGCCAATAAGGCAAAATTCGGTGTTTTCACATATTTTGCTGTAGAATATTATTTATTGAATTTTGATGGGGTTTCTTTCAGTGTGTTTATTATTAAATTTCCTATCATTAGCATGCGGATTTTATGTGGCATGTACCGTTCATGAGATAAAAAGGCCAATACGACCGCAAAATATTTGCGGTCGTATCATGATATGGCGTTGGCGGCGTCGACATCTGTGGACAGCATAACTTTACTTCTAGTGGCTGGATCTTTATGAAATTTTAGTATGATGTATCTTGGCACACGCATAAATAGAGGTTTGAATTTCGAATTGGTGGTCCTGCCCGTTTCAGAAATAGGGGCCAAAAAGACATTGATGTTGCGTCTTCAAAACCGGTGTTGAAAATTATTCGTTGACCGCCATTTTCAAAATGGCTGCCAAAAAAGGCGGGAAAATTCAACATTGTCCGATTTCAATGACATTTGGTTTCCAAATAGGTCTTGATGTCGCAACTTCAAAACTGATGTTAAAAATTGTTCATCGACTGCCATTTTTAAAATGGCCGCCAAAAAAGGCAGGAAAATTCCACTATGCCTGATGAAATTTAATTTCCAAATAGATAATGATGTTGCGAATTCAAAACTGATGTTGAAAATTGTTTGGCCATTTACAAAATGACGTCTTTACTTCAAAACTTGTGTCGAAAGTGGTCCATAGCAAGAACTTTTTTTGTCAAAAAAGCCCAACAAAGAAATTTAGTAAAATATGATCAGACTTTAAAAACAGTTCAAGATATTGGAGGTGTTCGAGCTACAAAAGTTTTAGAAACTGAAGATCAACTGTATAGCTTACAATGTTACCTTGATTGTGGCAGCTGAAAGCCAGGTGAGCGTTACAGGCTCCTGGGAGCCTCTGGTTATATTGAAATTATCTTCCCTTTGACCATATATAACTAACTTGGTAAAGGGAGATAACCAACAAATGTTTCTTATTAGGGCCCCGCATCGAGATGCGGGTGCCCTATAGTTTTCACTTTGTCTGTCTGTCCGTCCATCTGTCAGTCAACAATTTTTTTGGTAGAAGTTTTCTGGGCTTTTACAGATGGGAATGATTTCATATTTGGTCTGAAGCTTTATGATGATGAGTTGTACAGTGTAAGCAATTTTCAGGTTTGCCATGCCACTACTTCCTCTTTGCCAATACTTTTTTTTTTAGTTATATAACTTTTTATTACACCACTCTATGGATGCAAATTTTTCGTCAAAGTTTTCTGGGCTTCTGCAACTGGGAATGATATGATATTTACCGGTAGTCTAAAGGTTTATGATGATGAGTTGTAACTTTTAAGATATTTTAAGGTTTGCAATGCCACTACTTCCTGTTTGTTGATACTTTAACTTTTTAGCTCACCTGGCCAAAGGCCATGTGAGCTTTTGCCATCACTCGGCGTCCGTCCGTCCATCCGTCGTCTGTCCGTTAATTTTATTCAAAGATCTTCTCCTCTGAAACTACTAGGCCAATACTAACCAAACTTGGCCTGAATCATCACCAGGGTATGCTCTTTTAAGTTGGTGATTTTTATGACCGTAGACCAAACAACATGGCTGCTGTTACTAAAATTGAACATAGGGATAAATTGCCGTTTTTTGCAAATTACTCGAAAACCATTACAGATATCAAAATTCTGACAGAGTTAAAAATGATCAACATGATTAGATCTACCAGTCCTGCAATTTTGAAGAATATCCATTTACTCGTCTTGGAGTTATTGCCTCCTTTTCCGTAAAAATTTCAGTTTTTCGTTACTTTTAGTCTTATATAATGAAAATGGTAGAAGATAGAAGTGAAGTTTATATAAGATAATGGTCAGCATAGTAAGATCTACATGTCCTGCAATTTTAAAAAAAAATCTGACAACCCACATAGGAGCTATTGCTGCCTTTTCTTTGAATTTTCACAATTTTTTAACGTTTTTACTTTCATTTCAAAAACTGTTTGAGATAAAGGTTAAATGTGAATTGCAAAAGTGTTGAGGTTTTCCAGAACTACAATTTCTACATATGTCCAGCAGGTTCATATCTCATCCAAGATGACTGCCAGTGGGGAAGATAGTTCAACATAGGACCCTATGGGAAATGCATTCAAAGATCTTCTCCTCTGAAACCACTGAGCCAATGGGGACAAAATTTTGTCACAGTAGTCTTTGGATGGTCCCCTTTAAAGTTTGTGATTTTTATGTTCATACTTCATCCAAGATGGTCGCCAGCATGGGACATAGTTTAACATAGGACCCTATGGGAAATGTATTCAAAGATCTTCTTCTCTGAAACTACCAAGTCGAACTGAACCAAACATGGTCACAATAGTCCTTGGGTGGTCCCCTTTAAAGTTTGTGATTTACGTTCGTACCTCATCCAAGATGGCTGCCAGCTTGGAGCACAGTTTAACATAGGGACCCTATGGGAAATGCATTCAAATGTCTTCTCCTCTGAACTCACTGAGCCAATTGGAACCAAACTTGGTTACAATAGTCTTTAGATGTTTCCCTTCAAAGTTTGTGATTTTTATGTTCATACCTCATTCAAGATGGCCGCCAGCAGAGAACATAGTTTAACATAGGGACTCTATGGGAAATGCATTCAAATGTCTTCTCCTCTGAACCTACTGAGCCAATTTTAACCAAACTTGGTTACAATTGTCTTTGGGTGATCCCTTCCAAAGTTTGTGATTTTTAGTTTGTACCTCATCCAAGAATGAAATGTAACATCTGGTGAACTGATTTATAGTATGAATGGGTGGTCTATTGGTGACAATGAATAAAACCATTCGCCAGGTGAGCGATACAGGCTCATGTGAGCCTCTAGTTATTAGAAGATTATTGGTTACTGGGGCAAAATTAGGACAGCAGGTGTACAATCAATTAAAGATTGTTATCAAAGATAACAAAATTATTAATATCAACTAACTGCTTTTGCAGATGGTATGGCTTTTTGTTGTAAATTACAAGGCATTAGTCATGATTATTTTTCAAGGATAAACAATATGAACAATAATCGCATATACCCATTAAGTACAAAAACATAAAAATGGTAATTTCTCTCAGACTCATACAAGTCTGATCAATTTTAGACTTGTTCAGGTCAAAATTGCATAACAAAACCTATAATTCCAGACTTGTAGAGGTCTAAAATAATAAGACTTATTAGAGTCTGTCCCCTGACTGTACAAGGGGTCAAAGGGGCCAAAATTGCAATTTTTCTAAATATGCCAAATCTTTTTTTTTCATCAGATTTCTACGGGATTTTTTTCTTTGGATTCTTCTTGATCCAAGCTTTCAGCAATATGCCAATGGATTTAGCGAAGTTAAAGCTATTAGGCGTCAAAGGGGCCAAAATTGCAATTTTTCTAAATATGTCAAATCTTTATTTTTCATCGGATTTCGATGGAATTTTTTGAAATATGTGAAATCTTTATTTTTCATCAGATTTTGATGGGACTTTTTTCTTTGGATTTCCTTTGATGTAAAGCTTTTAGTTGGTAGTAACATATTTTGCATGGCTCCTACCATGCTTACTGTTTTTAGCTCACCTGGCTATAGCCAGGGTGAGCTTTTGCCATCACTTGGCGTCCGTCGTCCGTCGTCCGTCCGTCCGTCCGTCGTAAACTTTTCTTCAAAAATCTTCTCCTCTGAAACTACTGGGCCAAATGAAACCAAACTTGGCCTGGATCATCACCAGGGTATGTAGTTTAAAAAATGTGTTCGGTTAGTCTGAGGACCAAATAACATGGCCGCTGTTACTAAAAATAGAACATAGGGGTAGATTGCTGGTTTTGGCAAATAACTCAAAAACCGTAGCAGATATCAAAAATCTGACATGGGGTAAAAATGATTAGAATGACAAGATCTACCTGCCCTGCAATTTTGAAGAAAATCTGATGACCTATTTTAGAGTTATTGCCCTTTTTCCGTGAAATTTTCAAAATTTTTATGGTTTTTATTTTTTATTTCAAAAACTATAACAGATAGAGGTTAAGTCTAAATTGCAAAAATGTTCAGCATATCAATTTCTACCTACATAAAAATTTGAAGAAAATCTGAATACCCTGATAGGAGTTTCCATTATTGGTCAAATTTATTGTGATTTTATACATCTTTTCTTATATTTCAAAAACAGTTCGGGATAGAGGTGAAGTTTGAATTGCAAAAATGTTCAGCATATCAAGATCTACCAACATGTAAACTTTGAAGAAAATCCAAATACCCGTATAGGAGTTATTGCCCTTTATTGGCCGATTTTTTCGTGTTTTTATACTTTTTGTCTTATATTTTAAAAACAGTTTGAGATAGAGTTCAAGTTTAAATTGCAAAAATGTTCAGCATGTCAAGGACTATATTTTATTGAACATGGTCAAGTTGTCCAACCTCATCCAAGATGTTTTTGCCCTTTATTGGTCAAATTTATCGTGATTTTATACATCTTTTCTTATATTTCAAAAACAGTTCGGGATAGAGGTGAAGTTTGAATTGCAAAAATGTTCAGCATATCAAGATCTACCAACATGTAAACT
>MJUU01015383.1:46764-66444 GCA_002080025.1 Modiolus philippinarum | reverse complement strand
TCCAACATGGCCGCCAGCGGAAACTTAGTTTAACATTAGACCCTATTGGGAAACATATTCTAAGAGCTTCTTCTCTGAAAGTACTTGAAAGTACTTGGCCAATTGGAATTATACTTGGTCACAATGGTCCTTAGTTGGTCCCCTTCTTAAAATGTGTGTGCCATGTCCGCATTGTATATCCAAGATGGCCGCCAGCAGGGAACGTACTCAAACATTGGACCCTATGGGGAAATGTGTTTAAAGATCATCTGCTCTGAAACTACTTGGCCAGTTGGAACCAAACTTGATCAAAATAGTCCTTACATGGTCCCCTTTCAAAAATGTGTCCGGCAAGTCCGCATCATATCCAAGATGGGCACCAACGGGGGAGCTTGGTTTTAACATTGGACCCTATGGGAAGGTATTCAAAGATCTTCTCTAAGCCACATAGTCAATTGGAACAATGGTCCTTAGATGGTCTTCTTTACTAGAGGTGACAGTTGGTTATGTGTAATAACAGACTTGAAATCGAGACCTTTAAACATTGGTGTTATTATTTTTGATTGTATGTGTCACCCATGGCCCAGGTGAGCGATACAGGCTCTTGAGAGCCTCTTGTTTAATCAATAAGTGATCAAAAGGTTGATTTTTTTTCCCTTGTTTGTGTCCAGCTAATTAACTGTGAAGTTCCTTTTTGTGTCCATCTAATTATTGTGTCAAGCTCTTTACTGTGTCCTCATTCATTTTGAATTACACTTGTTCAAATTTCAGTGTTCGTCATGCTGCAGTCGTAACATGCTGCGCTCGGCGTAGCCCTTTATTTTTACTTGATACATTAGTAAGTAAAATGATTCTGAAAAATTTCTTTTTGTTTTTATTCAAATTGGACAGTAAAGTTTTAAATCCTTTCATGTTTTATTTTGAGTTAAAAAACTTCTTCTTTCTATTCATGACGGCTTTTTGTACTTTTGTATATGGAACTTAAATGTGATTCGTTTGTTGCAATTAACTATTTGAAATCCTGTCATATTTATCATCCCTTTGGTTTCGTAACTGCTGTTTTGATCATTTTCTCATGCCATATTCAAATTGAATGGTGGTACCCATTTGGATGATTTCTCCAAAGGTTCATTCTCTTTGCTTTGAATAATTTCCTGCGGCATCTTTCCTTTTCATTCTGTATGAAAGAAAACATTGATTCTGTTTCTTTTTTGTTCGGATCTGCCATTTTGTCAAATGAAAACAACTTGCAAATCAGCTGATGGCATTGTAATACTAAGGATGGAACCACGTCAGTACGGAACTGAAAAATATTCATTTTTTACCGACCACCTTGACGAAGGCAAATGTGGCTGGCTTGCAAAAAAACCTGGTTGGCAACGCCAGCTTAAATTGTGAATGGAAAACACTGCAGTTATATAAAATTTGATAGAACAATATCTATTTAAAGACAATGTATGTTACATGACCTTGAATAGATTTCACCAAGCAATACACAAACTCACAAAACAATGTTACATGTAATAGCTACTTTAGTCAATATAAAAATGATGGCTTTACCTTGGACACATTATTGTCTGAAAATAAGTTTAGAAAGTCTGCATGGGTATACTAAGATATTTTGCCATATGACTGACTAATTTTTTTAGGGAAAATGACAGTCTGCTATTTGATATGAAAAAGAAAGGAAATGGGGTAAATTTCAAGGAGACAACATCCCATCTCCAAGTTGCAAAGACCCAAAACAAAGCATCTAGGGGTCACCGTACAGTAAGGAATCTCACACCATATAAAGATATATTTTAGAGTACATAATTTTATGCCCCCGCCGTTAGGCATTAAGTTTTATCCTTGTCCGTACGTACGTCCGAAAGTTTCGTCAAAGATTTCTCAGCTTGTGTATGCAGGAATGATTTAATATTTGGTCTGAAGCTTTGGTATGGTGAGTTCTACGGTGTCTCCCCTTTTCAAGTCCGTCACTCATCTACTTCCTGTTTGCCGACATCTGTATGGCGGACGCATCCATGTCCCATGGACGCATTTTCGTTTTTTAATTATACCCCCCACGAACGAAGTTCAGGGGGTATATAGGAATCACTCTGTCCGTCTGTCTGTCTGTCTGTGATAGCAAACAATTTTTCGTAACAGTTTTCTCAGTAACTACTCATCACTGCAACTTNTGGATTCACAAGTGTGAATGTGATAAATTTCAAATGATCCATTCATAAGTGAATAAATGTTCATGTATGTTACCTTGTCTCCCAAGGTCTTGATGTAAAAGCATAAGGCTTTGATGTTAAAGCTCCTACAGGACACAGATCAATAACATTTCCTGAAAGTTCTGATTTGAACAATTTCTCTACATAAGTACCAACTTGCATGTCTCCACCTCTTCCTGTAGTACCAAGGTCGTCTACACCAGCCACTTCACTGGCAAACCTGTAAAATATTTGTTTTTTTTAAATGTCACTTTGCTTAAAAATTGATATACATGTATTACAGATACTAATGACACAAGACATGCCTGAATTTGCACAAATCATCTATAGCACTCATCACCATAGCAAAACGGAAGTCTCTAATTGCTTGCAAAAAACTGAATGTGATCTCTCATGTATGATCGAGGGGTCAGGGCCACCTTCTGAGCATGAAAATGATAAGTGCTGCTTAAGCCACAACCACATGTCAAATATCAATTGCATAGTCTACTGGTACAGACTGTACTGACTGCTTGCAAAAACTTAATCTAGAACATTTAGGGCAATTCCATTTAAAAGTCCCACCAGGGGGTGGAACACCATTATTTTTTTTTTCTGTTCATGGTGGGTAAATTTCTATTTTATCCTAATAGTGTAATTATATATTTAATTTTTTTTTCTCTTGGCAGGGGGTATTCCACCCCCTGGTGGGAATTTTTACTGGAATAGCCCTTATGCATGCCTGAGTGGTCAGAGTAACCATCTGGGCATGGAATCTATATGTACTCTTCAAGACTCAACTGCATGTTTAATATAAAATTTTGTAACAGTCTGTAAAAACTTTTTTGATCACTCATGCAGGAGTCAAGTGTTGGTCCAAAAACTAAGTATGGATTCAAGCTGAACCTGCACATGAAATATTAATATTATGGACCTACAACTAACATTAGAATGACAATTCTCAATAGTTTCCAATTGTAGATGCTGCCAAGGTAGGAAAGCTATCTCTACGTTTCACCTCTGTTATGTTACTTTTAGCCATGGCTGAGACAAAAACTATACATTAGAAATTTAGAATAACATCTATCAATTTCATTTTCTTACTTCAATGATTAATCAAGGCTGTAACACATAATGAATTTAAATCCATTACGTTTCTTTTTATTCACAACTTAATATTGTAACATGTTTTTATCTATTGCTGATGCAAAAAAAAATATGCTTCAGGTAAGCTTTCTTCAAATTTTACAACAAAACTAACTTTTTACACTGAATTAAAAAGTTTAAAAAATTGCAGAATAAATATATACCATATTTCTGTTTGTTTGCATCCATCATGTCCACATGTATTTAAATCACTATCTTAAAACATCTGGAAAGATTGCAGTCATTACTGAAGATATACATGTAAATTTGTAGGTTTTTGTTTGTTTCGTTTTTGTTGAAAAAAATGGGATCTGTGAGCCAATGCTCACTAGCAATACCCCCGCTCTAATTTCAAGTTTGTATCTTCACTTGTTGCAGAGAAAAGCGTGATGATACCGGTAGTGATGTAGGTCAGAAAGAATAATAAAAATTGACTAAGTCGGTAAACAGGAAGTAGTATCCTGACAGGTTTGAAAATGCATCCCACAATATGGCATGACTATACAAAGCTTCTGACAAAATTTCCAGTTTGTATCATTTACTTGTTGCAGAGAAAAGCTTGCAAAAAGTTGTGACGGACGGACGGAATTTTGAAAAATTGACTAAGTCGGTAAACAGGAAGTAGTTACCCGACAGGTCTGAAAATGCATCCCACAATATGGCATGACTATACAAAGCTTCTGACAAAATTTCAAGTTTGTATAATTTACCATTGCAGAGAAAAGCTTGACGAAAGTTGTGACGGACGGACGTAATTTTGAAAAATTGACTAAGTCTGTAAACAGGAAGTAGTAACCCGACAGGTCTGAAAATGCATCCCACAATATGGCATGACTATACAAAGCTTCTGACAAAATTTCAAGTTTGTATCATTGACCATTGCAGAGAAAAGCTTGACGAAAGTTGTGACGGACGGACAGATGGACGGACGGACAGAATTTTGAAAAATTGACTAAGTCACTAAACAGGAAGTAGTATTCCCACAGGTCTGAAAATGCATCCCATATTAAAGCTTAACTATATAAAGCTTCTGACAAAATTTCATGTTTGTTCCAATATCCATTGCAGAGAAAAAGCTTGATGAAAAATGTGACGGACGGAATGACGGAATGACAGACAAGGGTAAAACAGTATATCCCCTTCTCCTTCGGAGCGGGGGTATAAAAATGGGATAAAGTATGCACTTGAGAATCTACATGTAATCACTATCCTTATACACACATGTTCATGCATGTGTAGTTTTTGTTTCCATAAATATAAGAATTTACCTAATACATCTTGTGCAGTGTATACACCTTGTCATAATTGTCTTTACCAAGGGACCCACATTTTTGTCCTCTACAGCCCTGTAAAATACAGCATATGAAATAAGTAGATATTGAGCAACTCTGCAAAAAAAGGTCAAGCATTTGGACAACACAATAATAAGGCTATTCCAGAAAAAATTGTATGGGGGGTTGGGGGGTTGGAAGGCACTTTAATTAAAATTTGATGGGTTGTTGGGTATATTGAATACTTTCAATAAAGAAGCAAGGAGACAAACAAATTAAAATTTTATGCATGGTGGGTCCTTTTAAAAAGTACCTTCCGACCCCCACCCCATACAATTATTTCTGAAAGAGCCCTAAGCACAACAAGGAATTGTGTTCAATAATCTACATGTATCTTATAAAGCTTGGTAGCAATCAAATCAAAGATGAAAGAAATGTATAATGTATAATGGCTGTTTACCTTTTTCCAGAGAAATTTATATCTGTAAATCTGCTTCTATCACTTCCAAATGCCATTGATTGATCCTGAAAAATAATATGTACATGTGATTCCATTGCTGGTGTAATTTAGAATTCGCATAATATTTAAAATATGCAAAAAATGAAGGATGATTTTTATTCCAAAACACAAATGTGAACAAAGTTCCAAACATTTGGTAAAAAAAAAGAACCTACATCACAAATCCAAGCATTATGTTAAATCGGATAGATCAGATTAGGTGTTTCTTAGTAAGTGTTATGATATGCAAGAAATGTGTACACATACAATCGAAACCTTATAGTAACACAACCAGCGCATTATGTCTATATTTTATATTAAAAGTACAAAGGGTTTTGAGTTTGTCTATGACATGTTTCAGGTTGACAGACACAAGTGAAGTGTCTAACTCAACTTGCATTTACAGATGGTGATGAAGAAAAAAAAAATTGAACAAAAAAATACTTTACCGGTACCATCCTCACAGATATAAGAAAATGTTTAGGGCTGTTCCAGAAAAATTGACATGGGGGGTTTGAAGGCACTTTTTATTGACCCCCACCACCCATAGAATTCTTCCCCATATGTACAATGCAAAAGAATGGAGAAAACACAACCACCCACAGCAATTTATATGAAGTGCCTTCAAAGGGTCCCAGACCAACTTTTCTGGAACAGCCCTTACCTGTAAATCACATTCTCCTCCCTGATCACAAATGGGACAATCTAATGGATGGTTCATCAGTAAAAATTCCATCACTCCTTCCCTGTAAATATATAGACAGTAAAATAAGACAAAACGAGCAAGGTTTGTCTACAAAATCATTGAAAGGGATCAGGTAGATGAAAAGGCACTTAAAACAGAATTTAAATGGTTGTAGGGTACAATAGAGACTTGCAATGCAAAAAAAAAAACATTTAAACAAATTAATGGTTCAATTGTCCTTGTTTTCCATCCCCATCAAACATAAATTTATTTACTTACATCCCTGTTAACTGTGGTCTAATTTGGCGAAAGAAAAGTATGAATTCTAGGTGACTGTGTGGTTTTACAAATTTTCTTCATGCCATATGATCCAAGACAAATTGTTTTCATATTTTTTTTTCATATAGTAAATACCATTCATGTTAATTATAATCATAAAACAATTGAATAAATTAATGAAACAATATATTTTATGTTGTTAAATGTGAATTTTTACCTAATAACTCTAAATTTGGTTTATGACGGTCCCTTTTTGTTTCTATATATATGTTGCCTTGCATGTCATCCTTATATCTTTATTGTGAAAAAGGTGTTTATATAACGAAGGTGCATGATCAATGAAAGAACCTTACCTGGCTTTTCTTGTAGCAGGGGAGTCTGTTTTTACTCTCATTCCTTTCATTACAGGCATAGCACAGGAAGCCACAGGCTGAAACAAAATTAGATTAGTACTTATTGATTTAAGAATTTAAGATTATATGCATCTACATATGAATTACATGTATTAATTTGCTGGCCAATAGTTTTAAACTTTTAATTTAAAATGAACAGTTAACCAGTTTAGACTATAATGAGTCAATTACACGAATATAGACTTTAGTCTAGAAAACATATAGTTAAACAAAATGCAAGAAGATAAGAATTTCTAGATTTAAAGAAACTCATGTTCTGATTTCAGAACAAAAAATGTACAAGCTTAACATTACATTACATCTAGTAGATTCAAAGAAACATACATAACATAATTTATGTTTAATGTTCAATAAAAATACAATAAATACCTGGCAAAAATTAATTTTAACTAATTTTGGGCTGGTCTTCTAGGATTTATCTCTTTTGATTTACCTGTGTGTTACCTGTGAGTCTTTATCAGTTAAACCATTTAGAGTTGGTCTCTATTGCTTTTTCAATAACTGCCATATTTTGGGATGATCTAAAAGGCTTTATGAATAACTTTTTGATCTCTCATACTTTAGCCATGTCATCTGATGCTTTATACATCACCGTTTTGGAATAAGTTTCAGATGCTATATCAATAGCTGTTTTAGCCCCTCTGTTGATTTATATTTGTTTTGAGACTTTATCACTAATCTAGTTCAGCACACAAGAATGTGAACTCTGGCATTACTGACCCACAGAAATTACTGAGAGAAACTGGTTTGAGCTTGGTCTCTAGATATTTTTTAGTAACTTTTTTGGGATGAATTCAGATGTTTCATTGGCAACAGCTTTTGAATTAATCTGACATGATTTATCAATCAATATAAGATTGTGTAAAACAGTGGATATAGCTCTGTTCAACATTAAGCATCTGCTCAAACTAATGCTAGGGGCTGTCTTGATCTCACTATGAGGTAAAAGCGTTTGCTTTATCTTACCATGTATTGATAGGGATTTTGTCACATGTACATTTACCCCATATCCCTTTATTTGATGCTTTTGAGAATAAAGGGCTACGCCGAGCGCAGCATGATACGACCGCAGCATGTCGACCACTGAAATTTCAACAAAAGTAGTTTAAAGTGAATGTGGACACAGTCTGCTGAAATACATGAAGACTCTTTACCAAACCCTTCGGGAAGTTTTGAGTTTGATTTTTCTTCCGTAGTGCGAAAGTGTTTTACCAGCAGACTAGATTCCTTGAGCTAGTCGGCAGTTTAGCGGCGAGCACTCTTTGACCCTTCTTTCAAAATTACGTTTGTCTTATGCTTTTTCTGTTCCAAGATAGTGGTCATTGAGTTAGTAGTCTACCTGTATTGGGTTTTATTCGCGTGTTTATGATACTATAGGGAAACGGGATAGAGGGGAGGTTTGGGTACCCATAAACCGGTTTAACCCTACCGCTGGCTTTTGCTGGTGCCGGTACCAAGTCCGGCTATCCCGAGTTCCTATCGTTATTTATGTTTGTCTCTTGTTTTCATTATTGTTTTTCTGGTGCAGTTTGCTTGTGGATTGTGGCATGTGATTGTAGTTCCTGGCCATTGTAGGTGTTTGCTGTTTTCCTGTTTTTGTAACAGTAAAGAGCTTGACAAAATAATAAGATGGACACAAAAAGAATTTGACACAGTTATTAGCTAAAACAAAATAGGGAAAAATTCAACCTTTTTGATTGCTTACTGATGAAAAAAACGTAAGAGCTATGCAAAATATGTACTATCAACTAAAACTTTACATCCATAGAAATTCAAAGAAAAAAATTTCATCGAAATCTGATGAAAAATAAAGATATGACATATTTAGAAAAATTGGAATTTCGGCCCCTTTGACCCCATGTAGCTTGGAAACGGTAAGAGCCACACCAAACAGACATATCAAAAACTGCCTGACCGAAGGACAAATCAGGCAAAACTTGAGTCGGTCCGGCAAAAATTATCAGCCAGCAGGACCGAATGTCAGGCAAAAAATTTAGATTTCCCATATGCGATGAAACTGCAGGTCATGTAAATTTATGTTCGGTCTGGCAACTTTTCCTTATTTGCCTGACCAAATGTCCTGCAAGGGCTCTGGACTTTTCGATTTGTCTGCACCAAATCTGTTGGCATACCTCTGAAAGCTTAGATCAAGAGGAATCCAAAGAAAAAAATCCCATCGAAATATGATGAAAAATAAAGATTTGACATATTTAGAAAAATTGCAATTTTGGCCCCTTTGACCCCTTGTAGCTCGGAAACGGTAAGAGCTACACAAAATCTGTTAACATACTGCTGAAAGCTTAGATCAAGAAGAATCCAAAGAAAAATTCCCATTGAAATCCTATGAAAAATAAAGATTTGAAATATTTAGATAAATTGCATTTTTGGCCCCTTTGACCCCTTGTAGCTCGGAAACGGTAATACCTTCACAAAATCCGTTGGCATACAACTGAAAGCTTAGATCAAGAGGAATCCAAAGAAAAAAATCCCATCGAAATATGATGAAAAATAAAAATTCTACATAATCTGCAAATTCGCAATTTTGGCCCCGTTCGGCCCCTCATAGCTGGGAAAGGAAACAGGTTATCAAAAATCTAATAGCTAAACGCCATATTAATTTTTCACAAGGAATCCATTAAAAAAAACTGCATCAAAATCGGACTTAAAATAAAAATTTATTTTTTTTGGAGATTTCTTCAGAAGCACACTGAAAAAACCCCATCAAAATCCGATTAATAACAAAGATTCTACAGACAAACATGTGAAAACACCCAATTTAACCCTTTTTGGCCCCTTTTTTAAAAATGGGTGGGGCCACAATGACTAAAACTAAGCCAAGCCTTTCTTTTGTTCCATAGAACATTATGTTAAAATTTCATAAGAATTGATCTACTGGAACTAAAGTTATTGACCAAAAACTAAAGTGTCTACAGACGACAACGACGAAATTTTTGCGGTCGTATAAAAACTAGAGCTGTCGCCCAATGGCAACCAATTATGCCCCCGCTCATTGAACCCTGAATCAATATGGCAAGTGCATATTTAAATGTGTGTTGACACAATACAGGTGTTGACACAGTACAAGTATGGACACAATGATATGTCTTCCCTTTTTCCAAAATATATAAAAGGGAAGTTCTGAGCCCCAATATCAATCCATGGGTGCTAGTCAATCTTCTAGTGAAGTTTCACCCATTTTGAGGCACTTTGAATTTTCCCGCCTTTTTCCAGTTTCCATGGCAACGGCAGCCATTTTGAAAATTCTGAGACCAAAAATCATTTCTATGGGTGCTAGACACACTTCTAGCAAACTTTCATCAAATTTGAGGCACTTTGAATTTTCCCGCCTTTTTTCAGTTTCCATGGCAACCGTGGCCATTTTGAATATTCCAAAAGATATGTGTGTGCATATCTACTCATTGTAAGTTAGATTCCTTTGAAGTAGTTGGAATTTGTTTGCAAACTTTCTAAAAAACATGAAAAGTTGTGATTTTCATTCGTACGGACGGACGGACGAATGGACCGACAAGGGTAAAACAATATGCTCCCGACTTTTCGTCGCGGGGGCATAAATAGCAAAAACTATGGCGATTAAATGTACTTGAGTATTGTTGTCTGAAGGTAGAGGCTGCAAGCATCACCTCCAGCATCAAAGCCCTAATTGCTGTTTATTGTAACATATGATAAATAACTGTTTATAAAATTTATAGGCAAATACTGAAAATTATATTTTACTCAAATAATAAATGAAGAGAATGGCATCAAGCAGACAATCGTTCAAATTGAAAGGTGATTTAAAATCTCAGAATTACCAAGATTCTGCAAGTGCCTGTTTGAATGATCTGAACAGCCACACAATACTTTACGGGCAAATTTCATTTGTTTTGCATTGCCTATTTGTTCTACATCTACCGGTAAATAATTTGATCATTAGAAATCAATTAATGACAAGTCACTCAATGAAAGTGCCTCACCTTTGCAGACTTTTCTACCTCTACTAAGCACATCCTACAATTACCAGCGATGGACAACCTGTCATGATAACAAAATCTAGGTATTTCTACACCAGCTTCAGCACAAGCCTATCAAAATACAAAGATAAAAAGGCATATATCAGCAATTATAATTCTGTAATCAAACCAATGAGGAACATTAGTCCATCATCTCCCTGTACCAATTTGGTTGTATATGCTCAAAGGGCAGGTAATTCTAATTTCAATATTGAAAGAGGCTATTGATGCTAATAAAATTATCTTCCCTTTTGACTGTATATAGCTAACTTGGTACATGGAGATTATCAAAAAATGATTTCAAAGAGCTTTTACATTTAGAATGTATTTCTCATGCAAAAGTTCATAGCACGAACATGACCATTTCAAAAACTGTTCACTTGTTTTTATCTACGTTTCTTTCCTCTGAATCTATTATGACTAAGTTGTATGTTGGTTTAAGTTTGTTTCATTTTATTAAAATTCTCTTTTTTCTCTTTCTCTCTCAAACCAGCTGCTTTTAATAAATTTTACACTAAGTTTTTTGTAAGATTTTCTGATCATTTTGTTCCTAAGTTTGCTTTTTCTGGTATTTTAAAACCACATACCTGTAATACTGTTGTTCCAGGTGGTACAAACACTTGTTTATCGTCAACAAATACCTCTACTTTATCTGAGGCCGTTGTATTGGTACGAGCTACAAAATTAAATGCAACCAGTGACTAGTCAGATATTTGTGCATTTAAAATTTTAAGCAATATACATGTATTAAATAAATCATTTTTCAGGACTAGAATGTTAATAAAGAGACTTTCCCATGATGCTTTTGCTTTTCAAATCCCTAAGTTTGCATTGACTGGAAATGAGTATGAGTTAAAACAATCCCAATATATTCAAGCTGAAAACATCTGCTCTTGAAAATTCAGCATTTGCAAATGCAGCACAAGAGAAACACATAATTTTTATTTGATTGCATTAACCATAATTATTAACTACACGTATCCTTAAATGTTTTCACTGGACAAAATAGGATAATGTGTATATACCGTGCAGCAGGATATTTTCGTGTGTGTTTAGTTTTCGTTATGTTCACGGTTGACAATCTAGCTTGAAAATGTGCATCCGCTTAAATTTCACTACCCATTCAAATACATTATATAAAACATAATAACACGAATTATATACACAACAAATAAATCCCTGCCTTGTTTTACTCCGAAATCGGGTATAAAAGCTGACAAGAAAATAACCCGATATACAGTATAAATAAACAAAATTCCAAAATACTGGTGCTAATAACCTTATTATCTAAAATATGTTGATCAAATTGAATAGAATTATAGGCCGGTGCAACAGTGTGGAGAAAATTTTAAAAGCAACGAAAGCTTGGATACCTAAACAAATCTTACAATCTTAAGGTTAAGATTATTATTTGATGCTTAAGTTTATTGACTGTGAAGTTCTATCCAATGAATATCACTACTAATAAATGAACATAACCAAGTTACCATGAAACTACATTTGCACTACAATTTTTCACATTTAACACCATTAAAAATTTCAAATCTGACATGATAAACTTTAGGACCACCAAAAATTTTCTTTCACTTTTAACATCTTTGATATAATAAATCCTTAATACCATGCAGCCAGTACAAATTTATACTAACCAGAAAGTGCCCCTGCTGCTCTGGGTGCCAAGACCCGACTGAGGGGCCAAAGCTTTAACATGGTGATCTGTAAAAAAAAAATAATATAAAAAACAACACATATAACCAGTACCCTCTGACCCAAATACTTGATGTGGCCCTATCTGCTCAATAGACCATATTCGACCTATGGTATCAGGATTTACCAGACTACTTTTCAATATGTCACAGTATAGAAAACGTTATGTCACGAGGTTGGTCACACGGGGCAGACATGATTGTGACGTAAATATATGTAGGGCGGCCAAACAACTACTGGTAAATCTGAACAGAACTCAGATATGGTCTATTCTTGTAGTACCTAAAGTTTCCGTTGATGTTTCCTTAAAAAAAATATCAGAGTTTGAAATTTTTAAAAATTTATGGCCGCACATCCAGTCTGTAAGTCCATGAATTCTTGTCAAATGCACAATCTATTCATATTTTCTAGTTTACTTAACATGTTTAAAAACTTGTTGTCCTATTCATATCATCAAAACCCTGGAAAATTACATTTTGTAAATACATGTACAGCATGTTTATCTGACTCTCAATCAACAAATTTTACTGGTAGTCAAATACAGTATAAGATTATTTAAATTTTATTAGTGAAAGAAAAGTCTAAGACATAGTACAAAACTATGTTTGTTTGCGCCTGTCCTAAGTCAGGAATTTATTAAGCCATTGTGTGTCTTGTCTGTTTTCTAGTTAGTTTACTTTATGTCTATAGGAGTCTAGGATGATGTTTATTTCGCTGGACTTGATTGCTCTTTGTTCAGGGCCTGACTCTGACCTGCCGTTGGGTGTGGGGTTCTCTCACCGTTCATTGAAGATCTTATGGTGGCTTTGAGTTGTTATTACTCCCCTTTGGTCGTTGTCTCTTTGACACATTTCCCGTTTCCCTTCTTTTTTCTATTCTCAGCAAGACATGATTCAGCAGTCAAACAATAGTACATAATTTGTTCTATATACAGATACTTATATGATAAAACACAGAATATGTCTCGCCTTACCCATGCATCGAATGAATCTTCACATTGATCTTCAGCAGCAGCCATGATAACAAAATGTAGGTTTAATTTGTGTGAACTACCTGCTAGCAAAAATCTTCATATGAATGTTCAAGCATGATAGAGGGATCAATGCGTATAATCCTCAGGATACAACTGCATGCCAAATATCAAGTGGCTGCAAAATTTCAAAGTCAGTGGAGCATGACTGCAGGGTAAAAGACATAAAACTCCACTGAAACTGATTTCAATCATGATAACATAACTGCATATCAAATATCAATGGACTGCTATGAGTGGTTGATGTTAAACAGACCCAAGAAAAAATTTTAACATTGATATTGATAAGCAGTGCAAAATTTCAAAGTCAGTGGAGCATGACTGTGGGGGCATAGACATAAAAGGCCACTTAAACTGATCTGTACTGATGCTAATGCAACTGCATACCAAATATCAATGGGTAACTATGAGTGGTTGATGCTAAACATACACAAGAAAAAACTTAAACATTTGAAAAAACAATTCAAAATTTCGAAGTCAGTGGAGCATGACTGAGGTGGCATAGACATAAAACGCCACTAAAACTGAGCTGTATTGACACTAATGAAACTGCATACCAAATATCAATAGGCTAGCACAGGTGGTTGATGTTAAACAGGCCGAAGAAAAAACTTAAAGAATAATGGCCGCCGCCACCATACCTAAGTCTCGCTTTTTTCGACAATCGTCGAAGGCTCTACAAAAACAAAAGGCACTAAACCTGGGGAGGCATTGCCAAATGTCGTTTTCCAGATATACATCTACTACAGGACAACATACTTATTTAAGCACTTTGTCATGTGATAATAGTAACGCTGCGGTGCTTGATGTCTTCCGTTTCGTACTCGCTGTAATAACAATATCTTATGGACAAGTTTCACTTATGTTGGGAAAAGTCAAATTTTTTTCATTTTATTTTATCACGAAGCTTGAAGTTAAGAACTGCAATAACATGACTACACTGTCTGCAGAATAACACAAGATTTTTAAGTTTGGAAGTGAACTTCAATTTCGTCTCATATGCGCCAATTGAACTGGAAAAATTTTCTTCAAAAATGTGCAAATAAAAATCATGTCAATCAGAACAAATATTCATCTTCACAGTGAAAGTAAAATTCCCTTCAGTTATAGATTAGGTAGCCTTTCTGAGACATATTGACATTGCGTGTGTAACCGGAAATGTGTCAGTGTGGGAACTCACCACTCACCAAAAGCGTGCAACATTCTCGTTTGGCGAGTGCCAAGAACTCCATACTTGCCAGTTTGGCGAGTGGAACTTTAAATTTGAGTTAGGGCTTTTCCATTAAAATGCATGTACCAGGGTCGGAAGGCAATTTTCGCCTACCCCCACAACCAAGGGTTATGGACAAATGTGAGTATAGCAATAAGATACAAAATCGGCAAGAACCAACAAGTATTTTCATCTTCTGCCTTCCAACACTGGTACATCCTTTTTAATGGAATAGCCCTTAAGTTGCCGATCTTGAGATACTGTCCAGTAAAGTATTCTTCGGGCCATTTATTAAATCAATGAAACCAACCTACGTATCTGGTTTTCCCCTTGGACCAAATTACTTATTCCATGTATTCATCAAGCAAATAGTCTCGAAGAGTCAATTTTAATTAGCCCATCAAATAATTATCGTCTAAATTTATTCACATTTGTTTCTCCCTTTGATATTGTCATGCGCACATGGAATGAAAGACACTTCGAATTCTAGCATGGGTGGACACCATGTTGCTGTCAAATATAGCATGAATAGTGTTCTCCCCAGCTTTCAAAAAGGGCATGTTGCTTCAGTTCAAAAAGGGCACTTTTAACGCGTACAACATGGTTAAAAGGGCACATGTTGAACACAGAAGACAAAGTGAAAAGGGCAATATTTAAATACAAATTTGATGTAGATATTTTGAAAGGTATTTTTAATGAAAATCATCACCAGTGTTAATCATGTATACATACAAATAATTACATTTTGTACATAAAAACTGTTATAAATATATAAAGTCTGCATGATATTTATATGTCAATCCAAACACCTGATTTTAACCCTATAAAGAGTTAGAAGTAGAGAAAATGCAAATCAATCTATCAATCAAAATTTCTGATATGCAATTTCTATCTATTTCCTCACCTATGGGAATAATAGATTGCAGACTTTGTATAAACATAGGTATAAAACAAAAATTTAATTTGCAATTATTTATATATAACTGGGTAAGCTTCAATATAATTTCTTTAAAAGAGGTTAAAACTTTTATTTTATAAGAATTAATATATATTTTTTAATAAAAAGTAACAGTCAAAAGCCTCTTTCAGTGTTTTTAAAACATAGAAAAGGGGAAGTGACTCGACATTTAAATTTAGTAACTGTATCCATTTGTTTGTGTTAGCCAGGTAGGTCTGTAAATGAAAATATGTGTTGATTCTTATTAAAAACCATCAAAACTATCAATTATTGGTGTATTTTAATACTCTCTCAAGTCATTAATAGGGCTTGTACTTGTCACAAATCGTTGAACATACCGACAGGTAACAACAGGTAATGATGCAATCAACAGATGACCGGAAACAATCAACAGATCAATGAAGTGGTAATGATGCCAGAGGCTATAAATTGATTGATTAAATATTGTTTAACGTCTACTCAGCAATATTTCAGCTATATCAAGACGAGAACAAGTTTGTTGATAAATAATCACTTTGGGGTATGGAAATGGCCATGGGACGGGAAATTCTGACTGCCACTGGAAAAGTAGGGTGAAATCGTCAAGGGCGGGGAATTTAGCCTTGTAGCCGATCACCTACGGACCACCCCAAAAAGAGCTTGCTACGAGGGTTCTTTAACGTGCAGGAAGCGTGGCATTTCTTCCAACACGTGGACCTGAGTTTACATCCCATCCGAAAGATGGGTTGTGCATTTATTAATCCCGCACAACCACGGAATGGGTCCTATTTCTATATCCCGGGACCCTCGGGGTCAGCCTCCGTTTAGGAGGGGTCACACCCCGCAAGCCGGAGATACTGGGTCCTATTTCTATATCCCGGGGTTCCCTCGGGGTCCTCTGTTAGGATGGCTCATACTCCAAGCTCAGAGGATGCTGCGGGCCTATTCTTCAGCCGGGACCGCGCACGGCGGGCTATAAATTGACATCAAATTATTACCTATGATTGTATAAAACAACAAAATTAAAAACCATGAAAAGTAAAAGCTACTAAACTGTAAACAAATGGAGCACATGGGAAAATAAATCTTACATTTTAGAATGGCATGGCGTCATGAGGTATAGCACAAAAAGGGCATGGCGTCAATTAGCACTGCCAAAAAGGGCATGGCGTCACATAAATAGGGCATGGCGTCATTGCAAGCTATACATGCCTGGGGAGAACACTAATGAATTTTGAGCTGTGATCAGAAGTGTTTGTTGAAGAAGCATAGTGCATTGATGTTCTCGATGATACTTGATATTGGAACACCACCCAATTATTAATTTTCATTTTTAAAGAGTTGAAGCTGATTAAAGTGTTGGAAGTTTTTTTCTTTTACTTTGAATATTCTACTTTTAGCCATGTGGGACCTCTTGCTGTCAATTAAACCCCCTTGATTTCCTAAATTTGGCGAGTGTAAATGGAGTTTGGCAAGCTGCAATTTTACTTCACTTGCCAAAATGGCAAGTGTAGAAAAAATTAGTCCCCTCACTGTGTGTGTGAACCTGAAAATGCAGGGAACGTCATAAAAGATGTTGCGGAATGAAAGGATCTTGAAAACAAAGTATCGAAACCAGAAGTTTATTTCTACAGACATGACAGAGAACACCATGAAAAATTATGTGACATGACACATAATTTTTGGGATTGTTAACAATCCTTGTACTGATGTGTAGACGAGTTTCCAATTGGTGAATTTTCCTGGAAAATTTTGACGTCACAATGTAGTTTTTTGGTAGACCGAATAATCTGTCGTTTACAAAGCTACTGTATCATTCTATATTTATCTTTTACTGATCTGACTTTTTATTTTTATTTTTAATTTTTTATATTGCTTTGTGACGACAGAACGATCTCTTATTTAAAATCGTGAGATCGCATCCAATTTGGATGCGGTGGAATTTCAGCTGGGTGTCGCCTGTGCGTGCATAAAAACACCTACCGGAAGAAATCGGAACTATTTTCCTTCAATTTTAACAAAGTTTCAAGTGCCGTAACTATGATTTATCCCTTCTATGCCTCCATTCAAAGTTCAAGCGTATCTCTTCTCGTTGACCTGGTGCCATTTTGAATATTGAGATTGTCACGTGATAAAAGTAACATCTGAAACCGGATTCAGGTATTTTCTTATAAGTTCCGCGTATTTGACCGGAAAGGTATGAAAGAAAATACTAGTCTTTTCCGTGTACGGTTTTGAACTTTATTTTATCACGTGACAATTTCAATATTCAAAATGGCGCCAGGTCAACGAGAAGAGATACGCTTGAACTTTGAATGGAGGCATAGCAGGGATAAATCATAGTTACAGCACTTGAAACTTTGTTAAAATTGAAGGAAAATAGTTCCGATTTCTTCCGGTAGGTGTTTTTATGCATTTTTATGCACGCACAGGCGACACCCAGCTGAAATTCCACCGCATCCAAATTGGAAGCGATCTCACGATTTTAAATAAGAGATCCGTTCTGTCATCACAAAGCAATATAAAAAATTAAAAATAAAAAGTCAGATCAGTAAAAGATAAATATAGAATGATAAAGTAGCTTTGTAAACGACAGATTATTCGGTCTAGTTTTTTGGACGTCACAATGTTACATGATGCAATTTACTCCGATTGACCCAAGGTCAAATTATCGGGCCAATTCATTCATAAAACGAAATTGGAAATTTGTCTTTACAAGGATTATTGGCATTAAAGTTAATACAAATTGATCCTGTGAAATAACTGGACACGTTCAAAAACGCCTCAAGGGTTTAACTAGGTGCATTGATGGGGTACACGTCTCCTGCTAAATGATTCACAAAAAATAAAAGCGACAACAAAAGTCCGAATCGACACATCTGTACGTATGTGTTTTGAGAAAATTAACAGTTATGCAAGCTTTTTTGGCAAGAACAACTCTGTCATTTGATTTGTGGATTTAACTGTATCAAACTTGAAAGATGCATGCATTACAGCGTAAAGAAAGTTTAAAAATTTGTTACTGTCTTGAAGAAAGCTTTCTGTCTTTAACAAATATATTTGAAAAATTTGCACTGTGTAGTTTTTCACCTTGGACAAAATTTTCAGGAACGGAAATTGAATTGTGGGTAATGCACAAGTACAAATTTTGAAAACCCGTACAAATGTCCCTGTTTTATAATTGATTTAATAGTTTTTATTTTCAAATTATATGAAACGGGATAAAAAATACAAAAAGAAAGGTAATCATATCGAGAGAAAATTTTTCGGAATTATTTTTACGCAGGAATTCCAACTTCCGGCCTTTTTCTGAAGGAAGGCCGGCGACCACGTTGTGACAAAAGCTAGACTGTAAAAATGGGATTTGGCGATTTAAAAAGTAAAGCTGGACAACAGGCTTTAAACGACTATCTGGCAGACAAAAGTTACATTGAAGGGTGGGCTTTATTTCTGTCTTCTGTGGATTGCAAGACTATAAAAAGTATCACTAGACACTAGATCTACTATGCCAAATATGCACTGTCAAAGTAACCTGTCAGTGTCCGTCCGACTAGGGTCTGTTCACACCTTGTCACTTTGCCCTCTCCAGTGTTTTCCATTCGCCATTTAAGCTGGCTTTGCCGACCACGTTCTTTTGCAGGCCGACCACCTTTGACTTCGTCAAGGTGGTCGGTAAAAACGGATATTTTTCAGTTCCGCACCAAAGTAGTTCCGTCGTTGTTTTCATTAGACAAAATGGCGAATCCGAACAAAAAGTAACAGAATCGATGTTTTCTTTCGTACAGAATGAAAAGGGAAGATACCAGACGAAATTATTCAAATCAAAGAGAACGAACCTTTGGAGAAATCATCAAAATGGGGACCACCATTCAGTTTGAATATAATGGCACGAGAAAATGATCAAAACATCGAGTACGAAAGGGATAAAAAACACGCAAATACGACAGGATTTTAAACCATATAATAATAACAAACGATTCACATTTTAGTTCTATATGCCATATATGTACAAAAAGCGGTCATGGATTGCAAGCAAAAGGGTATTGTACTCATTAAAAAGTAAAACCCAAAAATAAAACATGAATGGATTTAAAACTTTACTGTCAAATCTGAATAACAACAAAACAAAAATTTATTACTTTTAATTTATTTAAATATGTATCAAGTAATCAAATTTACAGTTTTTAATATACATTACCAAAATACAGCACGCGAATGCTGCAAATATACAAAGCCGGCTGTCACCGGCTATGACAGCCGGCTATCTTGAATTTCAAAAACAACCACCTTTCGTTTGGCAAAAAAGGAAAACACTG